>CAJNIZ010003601.1:4722-23255 GCA_905231905.1 Symbiodinium pilosum | reverse complement strand
CTTGGGCGAGGCTGAAATTTCACGCAGGATGGTCAGGCTGGACTAGGCCACCCACCATGGGGGGGGGGGCTGAGGTCCGTCAATGCTTGGGCGTGTCTAAGGAAGAGTAGAGGGGGCTGGATGCCTCGGCGAATAATCATATACTTGCCCAAAACCTGTACTAAATCACTATTACCCAAAACCCAAGGACCTAGGTACATGGACCCTTAGGGTAAGTCCGGGTGCAGAGCTCGGAGTCAGTGCTGGGACTTTGCTTGATTTGAGTGATTTCAGTGAGCTCAAACCCCACTCAACGTCTGAGTTATAGTTCTGAGTCTATGAATTATGTTTACATAGGGCCCCAAAGTCTACAGTATTGCGTACATTGAGGCTTGGTGGAGCCTAAAAGTCGACTGTATACACCCAAAGTCCAAGGGCCTGAATCCAAGCGCAGGACCTACAGTAGGGCTTAGGGTTTAGTGCGGTCCGTTTAGGGTTTAGGGTTAAGCCATAATGATTTCCAATTACAGTCCTAGCTTCCTTGTCTAGCTATAGTTTACTCTAGGCTACATTAAACAGACCTCAAAATGATATTGGTATTCGTTTAGGCCTCTACATGATTCCCTAAACCCCGCACCCCGAAGCCCCAAACCTCAAACCCAATTGCCAAGGTACTTTCTTGGGAGCAGCCTCAAGGCAGCCAGCCATCAGCGCAACTCCAAGGCCGCTTCTTGGTAGGTAATACAAGGGAATAGACTATGTTTAGTGTTTCGGGTTCAGGGTAAAAGGGAAGATATTATATAGGGATTCTATAGGGACTATAGTCCCATATTCCTACTACAAACCAGTCAGGTTTGAGGTGCTGCGGTTTAGGTGTTTTGGGGTCCAAGGTTAGGGATTCGCGTTTATTCTTCTTCACTTGAAGGGTGCATGATCCTAGCGTGCCGTGGCCTTAAACAACTTCACGTAGGGAGCATGCCTTGAATGCGAGACTGCCCCCCTGTAGAATGTTTGGTGTTCTTCTCAATCAAATTGCATGGGGTTCTCTGGGCCAAGACAAACTTACATTTGTGCGAAACCTGTGCGACAACCACTGTCATATTTGGACCCAGCGGAGCAAACCCGAGAAATAACGTGTTAAACAGCACGAATGTTTCGTAATATGACTGCCTAGTTTTGGATTCCGAGGGGTGGATGTAAAGCCAGGGCAGGAGCCCTAAGCCCTAAGCCCTGAACTGCATACTGGGCTTAGGGGTAGGGTTCAGGCATGGTGCTTAACTCCTTGGGATTTAGCTTGGTCCTTAGACCTTTAACCTCCTGGGATTCCCTGATATTCTTGTTTTAAGTACCTAGAGGTTAACCGTTTGTATGGGGTCCTAAGTGCCACGTAGTTAAGGGGGAGTGAACGCAGTATCAGTATAGGAGGTTCTCAACAAGTTTAGGCCTGAGGCCTGGTTAAGGCTCAGAGGCTAGCGCCTAGAACAGTATTAGGGTTTAGGGTTTAGGGGTTTGGGGTTTAGGGTTTAGGGGCCTACTTGCAAGCACCCCCCAACTCTTTTCTCCCAACCCCTACGTACTCATACTGTTCCTGTAAGGTCTACTTACCGGTGCTTAAGGGAGAGTGGGAGAGTGGATCCCAATAAAGTCTTATATAATCCTCACATATACCCCAAGAATGGTACCTACATTCGCTCCCCACTCCCGTTTAGCACCAGTAGGCTTAGGGGTCCCAAGTTGGATGAAACTAGGGAGTAACACGTACCCGCATTTGAGTGTTAGGTGCTGATGGCTTGAGAACTGTTTGTCAAAGGTCCCGATTGAAACGAATTCACTAAACCCTACACCCTAAACGCCGCTTCCAGCAAAAGGCTACAAGGTGCAACACGGGGAATAGGTCTGCTTTGTCGCAAGCCCACAAGGCTTACGACCATGCGAGGAGACCTCAAAGCAGCCCACGTAGGGGTTATGATTTGGGGGGTAATGCCAAGTAGACTTTGCAAACAAAGTTCAGGATCCCACCTAGCAGCAAGACTGAAGGGGTTTAGGGTTCAGGGCTCGAGGTTTAGGATTCCCATGTTCCCCTACTGGCAGAACCATTATGCAAACTCTACTTAGGGATGTCTGGTGGTAACTGCAATAACCAGTATGAGGAGTACCGCTACCCCAACAAAAAGAACGATTCACAACGTAATCTCTCCTAGGGCGTCTAATTATAGATGGACATCTTGCACCACCTAAATGTCAGTATCTTAGGGATCCTAAGTGGTGCAATGTCCCTCCATCCACCGAAGTACCCAAATGATGGAGTTTAGGTCCCATATGCCATAGCCTGAGTGGCTTTTGGCACCTTCAGCCCCAACATTTGGCCCTTTGAAGCCAGACTGCAAGTCCGTGCCCTAGCCATTTGCCGCAGCCCCTTCAAGAATGACACGGGAGCTTCTCGGAATGATTCCTACGATAAGTGTCTAAGTACCTAAAAGATACATAAAGTCCCCCTTCACTAGATAGAATATGGCATTGGGTATATGATAATAAGATCCCCATATACCCCATATTCCTATCTACTTAGGGGGAACTATACCCAAAAGTTGTAGTATAGCTACCTCTCCACAAATACTAAGTATTGGGTGCTGTGCTTGGACCCTCCGGGCTATAGGACCCTTAGTGGGACCGCCATCGTCATTTTCAATCATAAGGGGCTGAGGATGTCGAATCAATTTGCTTTTTATAGATTCTAGTACACTAAGGGTTCAAGTACTTAATAATAGTAAACTAACCCAAAATCTGTGCTATAACAACTATTCCCATGAGCCCGAGTACCTCGTTATTGGGTACTTGGAATTTCCGGGGTAAGATTTTTTTCGGAATCCAAGATCCTAGACTTACTGATGCTTACGGGCGAAGTGGGGGAGTGCATCCCTACAATCCTATTTAATTAGGGTTTAGGGTGTAGGGTTTAGGGTTCAGCATTTAGGATTTAGGGCTATACGAGCTACTGTCAAGATTGGGCTAGTAAGAGACCATTAAGGGTGGACACAGGGGTCAATTTGGTGGTTTAGTAGATTTGATATATTCACTAATAAGGAACCCATGTCCATTATTTTATGTAGGAGATGTAGGAAATATGTTAACTGTTAATGTCATTCCCTCGTAGCCTCCCTCAAGCGTGTCCCTACCGTATCCGCCTTAATAACTCCTATAATACTCCCCTATTTAAGTCCCCCTTGAGGAGTCCTGAACCCTAAACCCTGAACCCTAAACCGCGTGGTTTATAGCTCATATGTTTGATTCAGGATGCCCCTGTTGAGCCACAGAGCCCAAAGAAGGCTGTCGCCTCGGTAAAAGGTTTAGGGTCTAGGGTTTAGGGTGGGGTTCAGGGTCTGAGTCCAGACCCTAAGGGTCCAAGGACTCAAATAACAGGTTTTCTGGGGCCCAAATATTATAAGCTGAATGGCATTGGGGACCTAAAGCCCTAATATTTGGGTGCTTGGACCCTCAGGGAGTGTTTGGGCTCTAGGGTTTCAAATTTGCCGTTTGCGTCAGGGTTTGGGTTCAGGGTTGGGGGTGCGGTCTTTTGGGTTGGGGTTAGGAGTTTAGTGTTTGGAGCTCGCGGTTTAGGGTTTGTTGTTGGGGCTTTTCATTGTACGGTTCGGGGCTTAGGGCTTAGATTTTAGTGATCTTACGTTAAGCGCGTAAGGCCTCTTACATAAAAACAGGGCATGGCATGGAGCGTTGTTCGGAGATCTTTTTCAATGTGATCTCTCGGGTCCCAACATGGGTGATTCTCGGACTAGTGGGTGTGATAGGTATCCTGCAGATACGAGGGGGCTATAGGGGTCTCTCCGGGGCATCTCGAGAATCTCCTCAGAAGGGTAGTTCTGGGTCTGTACTGCGAAGGTCCTAAGGGTAGAAATATTCAAGAATTATATACTTGGATTCTTGGTAATAGTACGTGTAGTACAAGTTTTGGGTAAGTGTATGGGTTTGTTCTCAAAAATGTGGGCCCCTTTTGGTTATAGACTACCAAGGCACCTAAGATCTAGGGTGCCCAAATTGGCCCAACCCTAAACCCTAAACCCATTTTGGGATATGGATTTTTGGGTACTTGACCCTTAGGGAGGGTTTCAGGGGGATCCGGAAGCTCGACGTCTGAATCCTCAACTTACCATCTAGCGGTTTTGGAATTTAGGGTCTAGGGGTTTGGGGATTAATGGGTTTAGTGTTCAGGGGTTTACGGTTTAGGGGTTTAGGAAATGGGTGTTTGTGTCTAGGGTTGGGTACTAAGGACCCAATGACTTTCTGAAAGCGCATACTATAACTGTTGCTTACAGGGTATGGCCGCATGAAAGCCATAGACGCTGGATTTGTAACTCATCTAACCCAAGATAAGGAAATTTCCAACAACACCTAACCCTAATTAAGCCCATACCGTTACTGTTTATGCTTTCTCTCAGTCTTCTTAACTTTGTTATCAGTAGTTACGAGTACCAGTTACCAATGCTCGTATTGTTACCATGACCGGGAATACTACTATGAAAAGCGCTAACCCTAATCCCCAAACCCTAGATGTCCCCGCGAACCATCGGTTTCCATCTCATATTCCACTTATTTTGCCTTTCTGTTTTCGTTCTTTAGACCCTATGAACCCTAGACTCTAAACTTCTAATCTGCAACTAGCATTGTCTTTTCCATGCCCTTCGATCAAACAGCAAGACAACCCTCCATTACTATTACCATTGCTTTACCCAAAGCCATGATCAACACTCATTCCTTAGGCCCTCACTCAATGACAGTGATATAAGCGGAATATAGGGGGGTCATTGCACAATTACCATGCTTCCTTGGGGTCGCTACTGCTCTTATTGACGGCCCAAAGCCCCCAAACCCTACACCCTCAGCCCTAGGACCTTGAACCCCTAATCCCTAATTAAGCCTTGATCCCTACGGCCTAAGCCCTGAACCCTAAACTCTTCAGCAAAACACAGTTACTAAAACTCTTTGAGGTGTCTGCCGGAAACCGCGGCGGACGCTCGGCTCTGCTGAGCTTTCGGGGAATGCGTCCTTGGCAGGCCACTTGTGTGTTTTCAAAAGAGCGGGGTCTGGGGGCGTCATTTATTACAATGACAAGAGCAGCAAATGTGGTCTGCTTTTTTGGGGGTTAGGGTTTGGGGGATTCCAGAGTTTTGAAGGTTTTGATGGGAGTCAGATGGCTCCTTTGTAGCTCCTTTTGGATTTTGTTTGGTGCGCTGGCGATGTGTTTTAAGTCTTCGGTCCGAGGAGAATCAAGTCTTATACCCTCATTGATTCTTCAGGGCTTTGTCTAGGTTATGTTTACTTGTGCATCTTCTCTTCCAGCGCGATTGTGGCAACAGAGGGATATCCGCAATCATTGCAAAGCATTCGAAGGCATCTTCGAAAGATGGTCGGAGTGGCCGATGGAGTAAGTCCCTAAGGGTCCAAGTACCCAAATAAGAAGGCCTTAGGGTACCTAAAGCCCTAATATTTGGGTACATGGACCCTTAAGGTACCCCGCTTTCAGGAACCCATACGTGTCCCTAAGGCTCCGGCATCGAGGACATATTTCGTGCCCCAGAAGGTTTCCCATGTAGACCCTTCAAGGCCTAGGTATATCCAATTTGGTGACTTGCACCCTCAGGAAGTCTAGCCCTGAAGGTCCAAGTACCCACAGAACAGGGCTTTAGGGCCCAAACACTTTGATATTAATGGTATTTGGGCCCTAAAACCCTACTTGGGTCCTTGGACCCTTAGGGTAGGGTTTACCTTGAAACAGGGCTTGAAACTGCAGAAGCTGAACAAACTGAAGCCCTTCAACAGTGTTTATTTGCAGGGCTGGCTGCCCAAAGACTTTGCGGGCACTCGACGGTTGGGAGGCTGGGAATCAATTCCTCGGGGAAGGAGGGGGTGAGGTTTGTACTTGGAGTTGAGGATCCACGTCCAGGGCTAGGGCAACTACCTTTTCCAGGCCCCTGAAGAGTTCGCACGTCTTTTTGTTTGGTAGATTGCAAGCCTCCTTGCTACTTTGAACTGTTCATTGCTTTTGCTACTTCGCAAGTCAAGTGTCGCAGATTGAGAGTAGTAGCTTCCATGTGGCTGTCTTCCTTAACCGCGACTCTTCCGCACGTTTAATGTGGTGATTTGCGGTCGGAGGCTGTTGAGTAAGTAGCCCTGAGCCCTACACACGCCCCAAACCTTTTACTATACGAAGCTCCGAGTCTAGGCAAAGAGCGCTTGGCAGGGAGTGAGGTTCCTTGAGCCGGGTACTGCAGGAGTTCAGGATTGCAGCTTGAACTCTTTTGTCTTCAACGCTTCTGGGTACTTGTATGTAGAGTCTAAGCTGATGACTCCTGGTGTTTGCATAGCTACTCCAAGCCAGGAATCCTCATTCCTAAAACTGGAATTCGTCCAGCTTCCTCCTTACGCAAAACCGAATTATCTGACTCTCTACAGTAACTACGTAGGAATGAGGGAGCAGGTGCAGGGAATTGAGCTGAAACCCTTAACATTTCTGCACCCCCGACCCTCAGGCCCTGACAACTCCTCACATCCTTCCAGCCTAGTATCCTGTAATCATGACAGTCAAATCCGCAGAGAGTTTGCCAAAAGGCGGCGTGCCTTTCCTGGTAGAGTGGGAGGCAGTGGGGGTTTGTCAAAACCCCTCTGCTTGAGGGACCCCTGGGATGTATTGCACATCTGCTTGAGAGGATCATGGGGCTCCGGTTGTGTGATTGCAATGAGACGATTTCGAGAAATTCCGGTATAGTTCAGGAAACAGGGGTTTTGGGCTCAGTTTTAGAAGAAAGTTGAGATGAGAAGCAGATTTGCAAGCGGCTTCGTTGTCAGTTGTTATTGTGGCAGCTCGCAATACCAAGTTGAAATTCGGAGTTTTGTTTTGGTGGAGATGCCGCAGGGGAGGAGGGATAAGAAAGACCAAAGTCTTCCCTTCTGGGTTGGAAGCATTGATAGGAATGCGCCACAAGGATCATCAACAACTATTATTCGCTTATGCTTGGTTATCGGCGATCCCATACTTACGTACCCCCGCAGTGATTTGAGTATTGTTGTGAAGATCTGCATGATGACTCTATATACCCTGAGGCTTCATAGGGGTTTAGGGTTGCGCGTGGACCTACTGCAGGTCCTATTTACTGGCTTCGCGGCCCAAAGTAGGTACCGCTAAAGCCTAAACCCCAAACCCTACTGCTCATAGACTTTCACCCCTAAATATGGACTGACATGCTATACCTAGGAGAGATATGGCACTTAGAACTCTAAACCCATAACCTTTCTGTCCCTCCAGGAGTGCTCTTCTGTGATCTCACAATGCGCAGCGTGAGTTTAGGATGCAGGGCAAGTTTAGGGTTTTGGTTTGTCCATACTATTTGGTGATGTCTCGGTTAGGTTCGATAGGGTTTAGCGCTTCTTGGACAAAATCGCGCGTGGTGAACCACAACCAACTGTAAAAGGCCATGGATCCTATTTAAGTACAGCCTTAAGGCATTTCATATCTCAGTATTAGGCATGCCTCTTCCTGAAGCACGTGTTCCCCAGTGTACCCTAAACACCACAAAACATAAACCCCAGGGGCCCTGGAGCTTGGTTGAGAATGATGAGTTCGAGAACGACGTGTCTCGTCGGGAGGCTTCAGGATGGATTCAGATGCATTGTTTGATGTTTCAGGCTTTGCAAAAATCAGGGGGGGCCTTTTCTTGAGGAGTCTCTATAACAGGGATGCGAGTTTTTGGGCCTAAACCCTAATTAAACTGAAAGGCGACGACTTTTTGAGGAGTTGTGTTTGGATCCCCGCACTCTAAACCGCAATCTCCAAAGCCGACTCCTTTCAGACATTTTAGGACATTAGACCAACTGCCTCTACAAGGGTTCAGGGTTTAGCATCTTGGGGTTCGGGGCGCATGGTTACATAACTGTACTTATCAGTCTCATCACTACAACCAACAGGACCTATGACAAAACACACTTCCACGTACAGCTCATAACCAGAAGCCGCAGGCCGCATCTTCTAGACTCTAGACCTTCGTTTTTTTGCTCCAGGTGAGCCAGAATTTCAATCGCCCCTTCACAAATCACAGGATCCTTATGCCAGGGGGGGAGGTGGTTTAAGGCGGGGAGTTTAGGTTAGAGTTTAGCGGGTGGTTCACGGGGGGTAAATACTTAATTAGGAAGTCCCGGTACCCCCCAATGCACTTCAACTTCCCAAGGCCCTAATAAGGTTCGCCAGTGGCTCCCCTACCCTAAAAACCGGGCAAATTGAGAAACGTGTTTTTTCATTTCTTCTAGGTAGAGGAAAGCCCAACTCACAACCAGGTGATATCCTATAGCCTAGCACCGATTCTAGTACGCTTTCTACTTTAATTAGATAGCACTCTTGTTCATGACATACGCTAGACCTTGAACCCGATTATAAACCGGGCGTCTCAGTGTGATGTAGGGACGCGTGGGTTTGCAAGAATCTTGGGATAGAACACAACCAAGGTGCTGAGTAATGAAGGAGACGAGCAGGTGGGCGCACATTTGCTATACTTCTAAGGTTTTTCATTGCTTCGAGTCTTCCTTTCAGCACAAAAAGAATTTTGAGGTTCAGGTAGCATGGGCTTCCCCTACTGGCCCCCTATCCTACCCCTCGCCAAGGTTCTGGTATCTTATGCGATGAAAGGTTTTGTTCATCCACCGTAGCAAAGCGCAAAAGCTCCAAGGCAGTCAAGAGCAGTCGCTTCGCGGCCCGACTGGTCGGTGCAGTGGGCCGCATCCGCTTCGGCAGCGACTTAGCTTATATAGGGGTTGAAGGGGATATATCATTCTCATTAGTTGCATGCACGTATACATATGTCTATACATACATATCTCTGTCTCCCTCTCTCTCTCTCTTTGCCATATATCTGTGGATGTGTCTCTATATGTCTATGCACAGAGGGCTGAGGGTTGAGGCCTGAGTGATGAGGCATAGTCTTCCCTTGTAGCAGTGCGGTTTAGATCCTTTGGTCTGACAGTGGGTGAACCCTGGGTGTTGGGATTTAGGGGTTCAGAGTAAGTAGAGCTTTTGTGTCTCCATATTATGTACATGCACAGAAAACGCAGTGAAGGTATTGCATCTTGCGGTTGTTCGAATCTACCTGTCTAGCCATGACTTGCGCGGTGAGTGTTTTGGAATGTGCAGGCATCAATGCAGCATTGGTGCTATACACGCTACCTTCGGAGCAAAACGATAAGGCTTGTCATTCGTCATAAGTCTGCTGCTGTCCTTCCCTTTTCCGGCTGCCTACTTTCTGAGTTATTGCAGGACCCTGATGCCAACCGAGAATTGAAATTGCACCAGGATGTATAGGCAGGTCGTAACTGAGTCGTAGGGGCCTTGAGTGGGTTGTAAGTACAGTGTCAGCCCAGGGCCTACAATAACCAGAGAGTCGCACAACTGCAATCATCAAAATGTCATATACTTAGCAATAATTAGTACTACCACTAGTATTCCCCGCGTAACAAGTGCTTACGCATTGGCTTCTTGGTCAATCTGTGAAAGGAGCTTCAGTAGAAGCCACAGCAAAGGAACTTATGACTTGTCGATCCAAGGACCCGTTAGCATTCAGTCTGTGGACCTCCGGAGACCGCGGTCCTGCAACGTACCATACGGGATGCCCCTGATAGCGCCCTGACTTAGTAATTTGAAAGGTGTGGGAGGCTTTTGGTAGAGGGCATTAGTCTCGGGCTTTATTTTGGTTCTGTGGGTTGAGGGTAACGGGCTTTCAGGCTTGTGGTAGTGGGGAGAGGGGGGGGGGGGCATATTTGATGCCTGCTTGTTCATGCATTGAGTGCCAGGCGGCTAGTGATTCGTTCTGGATTGTCAGGCCCTGCTGAGAAAAGTACCAGCGTAGTTTGTATGCGTGATTTCTGGGGGTCCTGCTTTCCATGCAGCAGGTCACGGCCCAAACGGAGCTCATCAACTAGACCCTAAAGTGCTAAGCCGTGTCAGTTCGTGATGGCTCCAAATAGCCTAAAGTGGACGTTAGCTGTGAGTGCCTTTGAGGTCAGAAATCAGTGGTCAATAGATTCAATGCGGGCTTCAGGCTTTTTGCACATTCCACGGCGGGGCAAGAGTCTACCCGTGAGTAATCCTCCCAAGACTCCCCAATCAAATGCTGCGCCGAAAGTTCGACCCACTGTCATGAAGACACTTGCCACTACAGCCCCCTTCAAGACTCCTCCACAAGGGCCACTCAAGACTCCTTAGAGGCTTTTAAATAGTATAAACTGAGAGAAGGGTATGAACTTACTCCGCAACATGGCGTCTGCGAAGCGCACGTTTTGAGCATCCCAGTGCTGGTTTGTCGCTGAGGGCACAAGGTCCCAGTAGGTCGGCTCTAGTCCTCCCGATGTATCAAAACACATTTTTGCCGCTATATGAAGGTATACCACAAACCATTTTTTGTATTGGTGTTTTATGATTCGGGCAGTGGACTAAACGTGACATCCCTCATCAGACCTTTCTAGAACGACTCATGAGTCTCTGTAGGGCTAAACATACAAAGTTTGCCTATAGGGTTCAGCATTGGCTCTGGAATTCCTGGCCTTGTCGCCTAGCATCTTAACCCCAAGTAAACCCTAAACCCTAAACCCTAAACTCTAAACCGTCGCAAAGACGAGGTCAAAGGACGGCACAGAGGCGCAGAGGTGTTTACTGAAGTGGTCCCGAAATGGGATCTTCACACCTTTGTGAATGGCGTGGCCTACTTTGCTTCCTGCTAGGTATTGGTATTTTTATTTGCAGCCCATAAGGATCTGAAGTGGGTGGTTTAGGCATACAAAAGTAGGGTTTCCATACGAGTAAGAAGGAATATAGTGTGTGTTAGCATTCATTGGCACTTAGGATGCTCAGGCTTCTAGTAGGGTTGAGGGTTTGGGGTCTAGGGATTAGGATTTAGAGTTTAGGGTTCAGGGTTTCAGTAGGAGTTGCTGCAGCACGGCCCGTGGAGGCCATTATTGGCTTGCAGAGATTACAGGGCAGCTATTAAGGTGGTAGGTTGGAGTCTATTGCTTCACAATTGCGGGAATCTTGCAGAGCCCCAAAACCTCAGTCTCAAACTCAAAGCTCTAGAGTCTACAATCCCAATCCCCAACCCTGAACCCTAGATGTTGTTTTCTTTTTTGTTTTCCATTATCCCTATATATGCGCGCTACAGTTAACCCCAATATGCTTATAAAGAACTCGACGCTCCGAACCTCAATCCCCAAGCCCTACGCGCTCAACGAAGGCTTTGACTTCGACGGATGTAGTGGATGAGCTGGTCTTCCAGGAGCTGTTGCCCAGGGTTTTTTTCCGAAATTAACGTTGAGGATTTTGGATGCAGAGCTGTTGCTTGCAAAAGGGGTCAGGGCTTTATGACTTACGAGGTACTTTTCAAGTTTGGTAAGCGTAGAGGTTTTTAGGGTATTCACGTTTTACGGTGTTAGGCTCGGAGTTTAGAATCTCGGGGTGCGTTCAGGGCTCCAACTAATGTGCATCATGAAAAGATTATAGTCCCTTGAAAAGGCCTTTCAAAAAGGTTTATGGGAGAAATTGGCGTACTAATTATGTGAGGGGGAGGATTGGAAATCCGAAAGCCTAAACATGCAGAACAGGTCTTCATGAAAGCCGGCTTGGTGGGATATTCATTCCGATTCATTCCCTTTGCTCATGATAAAATGGAGCGCTCCCGTGCCATCCCTAAGGGTCCAGTGTACAATAATCACATACTTTGGGGTCCTTATAACAGTACTCGCTACTTGGTTTTTTGTGGATTACAAGCGAGTTATACGCTTTGGACACTTAGGGGATGTATTCAATATGCCCCATCGCTAGATGGGCGTTTCAAAAAAAAGGATTCCCGCGCAAGTACTACAGCGCTGCTATCATCACTGCTTTGAGCATGTGAAGCCGTTAGGCATTGTCTTTGGTCTTGTGATTCCCAAGCTGCGGTGGTATCTGCATGTTTTGCCTGCTTGATGTCTAGGAGTGCATTCTGCTTGGAGCCATTCAGCTGACCTTTGGATACGACCTGGACGCCGTATCTCCGGCTATGCATTGGAACCCCTGAGGATCTAAATTGCCTGAAGTAGGTACTAAGGCACTAAGGCTACTAAGGTACTGCTTATGGATTTTTGGGCCCCCCCCAAAAGATACCGTTTGTAGAGCTCAAAGTCCCACATATTTATAGATATAACCTACGCAGACCTCATTTAAGGAGTTGTACGATTTAGTGTTTCCTCGGGCTTCAAGAAGTATACCAACAATGCCTCTATTGGGCCGGAAAGTCTGGGAAAATTACCTGCATTGGGCTGTTTGGATCCCTAAGCCCAAAACCCTAAACTACCCTAAACCCTTAAACTACCCTAAACCTACATCGGGGTATTTAGATTTCTAGGTTTTTTGAGGAAGGGAGTGCACAGAGTCTATAAGGCTGACCTGTCCAGGAAGCACAAAGCTGAAGTTATCACCGTGAAATCTGAAGCAATCACTATGGTATAGGTTGCGGGTTTAGGATTTAGGGTTTAGAGTTTAGGGTTTATGGTTGGGGGTCTAAGGTATACTTTGTTATAGTTTTTGTTCTGGATTGCAGCTGGCAGGCTTCGACCTTAACCCACACATCTCCAGACTTGAGCTCCTAAGCAGGGGGTTCAAACCTAAAAATGATACCTAATCAATGGGGCCTTTGAGGTTCATAAGAAATTCTTGCATAAGGCCCTACAGTCTATGACTAGTACTTACCTTAAACCCTAAACCCGATCCAGGTCTATGAAACATGCTTGCATGGGGGATCCCTAGGGTAAGCTCAGGTGTTTAGCGACCAGCTCCCGGATCCCAAAACGGAGATGCCGCTGCGCCTTGGGTTCAGGATTTTTGTGTGTTAGGGTTTAGGGTTTAGGGTTTAGGGTTTTAGAATGGCTGCCGTCAGTTTCTCTCATTTTTGTGGTTATAAGACATAATATAACCAGTGAAGTGTTTCAACAAAAAATGTGACTACTCAAATTGCGCTGCCGCCCATCCTAGTGTACCTTTAATCAACAGTTCCCATGAGGCTTTGAGTACTAGTTGGTGCGTTATCGGAATTCTAACAGGTGGTTCTTGAGTTCTTGACACGACAGGTCCAAGTAGCCAATTTCTAGGTACTTAGGATCGGGTAATCATAATTACTGTGCAGGCTTTGGGTAAGTATATGACTACCAGGTATTTGGACCCTGAAGGAAGGGCGCCGAATTCATTGCCGGAAGTCCGGTTCCACCTTCAGATTAAATGAGAGGTCTCATTTTAAAGCTAAACATGAGGCGCTCAAGCTCGATGTACACCCTACCTGGACCCTCGATTTGCCACGCACTTTTGATTCAATCTGCCCAAACACCATGTGGGACATTATGTCAAAACGGCAAAGTGTACACGGTCCACACCCACCCGCTCTAGCCCCCCACAATTCCAAAACCCTTTCCCTCCAAAACCCTAATCCCAACATCCCTCAACCAACCCTAAGGGTCCAAGTACCTGATAATCATATACTTAGCCAAAACCTATACCACAATCAAATATTACCCAAAACCCAATTACCTGAGTATTAGGTACATGGGCCCTTAGGGCTATAGACCCTAATCCCTAGCCCAGGCCAAAATTCCCGAACCCAAAAAAACAACTCAGACTCAGGTACCTAACTTTTCGAGAAGGATGGCATGCCTATGGCTGGGATGAGATTGAGTCCCTAAGCCGCGCAGTCCAGAATCTCTAGTTCGGGGATTGAGGCAATGAGTTTAGGGCTTAGGGCTTGGGGTTTGGGGTCAGAAAAGGTTTAGGCTATGAGTTTAGGGCTTACGGAGATTCGGGTTCAGGACCCAGGACTGTTAAGAGGGCTTCTGGAACTTGAGAATGAGAAGCCCAAGCGGCCGCCTCCAAGTCGGAATCTATGCTGGCGAATTCTAAACTCCTAAAAGGGGGCTATGTGGGGGAATGTATTGTGGGGTATTAGAGGAATTATTAGAATCAGTCTTGCGCACCGCTCTCATTGCAACATGCCGAGGATGACATTTTGGCTGATCTGATCTTAGCCCTTGTCGCCAATAGCGGCAGCGTGGTAGCGGCAATTTTCTTGCAGATGCTGCAACTTTCCAGTTTTGGGTTGCTGTGCCTTCCACTTCTTAAACCTGACCCGAAACTATTTGTACCTGTGGACTAGAACTGGTAGTTCTCGCAGTGAGACAGGTGATATAGCTATCTAACTCCCGAACCTATAGATACGTGAAGTCACCGCTAAAAATGCTTGGAGCTTAGGCTCTTGTAGCTGTAGTACACGCTTTGGGCAAGTAAGTCTATGACTATTAGGTACTTGGACCCTTAGGGAATAGACCAAAAACCGCTCTAAGATTCCCCTCTATAATCCACTATATAACCCTTTTCAAGGAGTTTAGACTTTAGCTCAAGTAGGTTCCGCATCCCCGCGAACGCAGAGACCGCTCCGGTGTGGCAGCTGAACGAGGCCTGGATGCTGAACGTGCCGTGATCTTCAGATGTACTATAGTCTGTACTATAGTCTAAACAAAGGGGGGTTTATAGTTTGGACTCTGTAGTTCAGATGGTTTTTTACGAGGTAGGGGTTCAGTGGGAATCTGAACCTTTGGGGTCGATATTTAAAACTCGACTAGAATGACAAGGTTGCCATTCAGTTGAGCCAGAGAACTCAGCAGCTAGGAGGAGCAAAATGACATCTTTCAGCTAGACCACTCTAGCAAGCACCACTTGACATTTCAAATCATTCCTGCTGCAACGAATGATCCATGGATGACCGGGCAGCAGAGTTGCACTCAAGTAGGGCTTCATAGCAGTTCGCAAACACTGGAAGCCTTTGATGTAGGGTGCTTTTGACTTAGGGCAGGTTTTGGGGTATCATACTGTAATTCGGTAAGGAGTAGAAGGAGATATATAATTGGTAATTATCGAGGCTTCTAGAGTAGGTGTAAGACCCTTCAAGTAGACTGTCCACAGAGCCATGGTATTGCAGGCGGGGTTATCAGTGCATTCGCTTCGGTGCAAGAGAGTAGGTTAAGTTTTTGGCGTACAGACAATACCTTGAGCGCAAAACCCTAAATCACATAGACATAGCCTAAATCCAAAACCCTGAATCCTAAATCCCATAGCCTAAACCCTAGTCCTTCTCATAGGCTGTCATGGCAGGAAGCCCCAAGCCACTGCAGATGCTTAAGCCTCACCCAGAACCCAAAGACCAATAAAGCCCTACAAACCTTAAGCTCTGCACCACCAGGCCTCTAACCACATAAATCGTCAGGGTTTAAGGTTTAGGGTTTAGGGTTCAGAGTTAGGGTTTAGGGTACCGCTCCTCCAAGTGCACAGAGTGGTGCTTCCGGCAATGTTGTCAGTATTCCAAGCGTGCTTCCATGAATCATGTCAGCCCGTAATAGCCTGCAAAGGCTGGAAGCATAGCCTTGCCAATAGCTTAGGATCATAGGAAGACTATTATAGGGGCTATTAAGGGGATCATGGAGAATCAAATGGAAAAGGAAGTCTGAAAGTGGAAAATCAAATGGAAACTTGGGCTTTAAATTCCCCAGGTGAAAAAAAGAAGCTTGGGCTGGCCAATAGCCCCGCAACCCTTGAAGTGAGCTATCGTCTAAACACTTTAAAGGGGGTTATATAGGGGATTATATATGGAAGCATTCTAGGGCTTATAGCTGCTTGATGGGGCGTTATGCGGGGGATGATATGTGGGAGTATTCTAGGGGGCTATTCAGGGGTTATTAGGAGTTTAGGTTGTAGCTGAAGTGGCACACAGGCCAGGGATACAAGGGCAGAGCGAGAGACGATGGGGCCTTACGAAGGCAGCCGTGGGTGGATAGAGGAGACCTTTCACCACTTGGGATCCCTGGGTTCAGGGTTTTGAGTTTAGGGTTCAGCGTTTAGGATATAGGGTTCAGGGTTTAGGATTCAGCATTTAGGCTCAGTGTTTAGGGTTTAGGATTACTTCCAAGGGTATTGCATATGTAAGAGTTCTTCCATCCCAGCTTTGCGAAGGATAGATGCAGTTCCATGTTCATCTGCCGAGGGGTACTTGTAGGTTCACGGGTAGTTAGAACCTGCTCATGACTGTTCTTCATGGTTTCAAGGGCTCTAAACCCCCTAATATGGTTACCCGGCATTAAGTACACTTTGAAGTAAACAGGATATACTTGACCCACGATCCAAGTACACCTCCTAAACCATAAATCCTAAACCCTAATCCCTAAGAGGTGGCTTCCCAGCGCCTCGCCTTGCGACCTGGGGTTCTTGAGCTCCCGCAGAAGACCTCGCAGGAGGCTCAGGGCTATAGGACCTGGGGCTACCGGTAACCCCAAATATGTAAGCAGTAATAAAGGGGCTATATGGGCAGTATGGAGGGATGAACTTAGGGATTGTATGGGGGCTCTATAAGGATTCAATTCTACAGTGGTTTTATTGCTTTTAAGGGATTGGGGTTTACTTGTCATCCCACTTACATGCAGTTTTATAGGTTGCACCTTTTATTTAGAAGGTAACTAATACTAAGCTGCGGGCAATGAGGGTCATGAGGGTGCAAGACGTAGAGCTGCGGTTTGTAGGATCTGGGTGTGGGGATCAAGGTTGGGGTTTCTGTCATTTCCCTAGTAGCCATTTTTCATGTTTGATATCGTAGGATCCCAATTAAGCTTTGAAAATAGCATGTTCATCATAGATAGGTCTAAGGAGATTATAGGTTGGAGGCTCAAAGACGTGGAGTTGAGGTGGTCGGATTTCGGGTTTCGAGTTCAAGGTTGGGTTCCGGGCTTCAGGTTTGGATTTCCGGTTATAGGGTGCACGGTTTCAGTTTAGGGTTTAGTGCAGGGCTTCTAGGGCTTCTAGGGCTTCAATAAGGCATGGTTTCGGGTATATGGACTGTCAGGCGCACCCACGGTCCATGTCCGCGGCCGTGAGGTTGGGAGATGGATTACAATCAACTGCAGACTCCCCGCTGTTGATCCTACCTATGTTCTTTAAGCTTCCCCTTAACTCTTAACCCGAAGCCTCTACCTACAAGGCTTGAGACATTGGTCGTTTTACAGAGCAGCTTGGCATGGGTCCCTCTTCACATGCGTAACCCTAAATTTTAAGCCCTAAGCCCGAACCCCCCGGGCACCCGACCCCTGTCCTGGAGGTTCATGAGGCTTAAGTGCCTACAGCCCACTATAGGCCTTGGAAAGCCTAAACTGCTCTGTAGCTGGGGTTAGTGCCCGGCATAGAAGGGCAAGCAAGGAAAATGTGAAGTCGCTTATAAGCTCAGTTTAAGCCCCATGAACAGTCAGAAAATTCTGTATACTCGACTTAAATCCTCAACCTACGGCCTAAACGCTAGACCCTAAATCCCAGTTCCTATGTACTGAACACTTACCCTAAACCTCGGGCTCTTCACACTTAACTCAACACCAAATCTTAAGCTCCAAACCCCGAAAGCCTAAACCTGGACTATAACCTAAACCTTACATAGTAGTTTCCATTTTATTTTCCATTATCCCAATATAACCCCAATATAACCCTTATATAATCCCTATATATCCCCTTAGAATCCTATGCAACCCATGTCAACATGGAGGCTCCGCTCCCCGGTCTCATGGACCCCATCTCAGCCGAACCTGGGACTCTGTTCAATAAGACTGGGGTTGTAGGTTACCCTTTTGGGTATATAGCCGTATGTCTTTAGATATATAGTCCCAGTGATCTTTACTGATTCAGACGAGATACCTGAAGGAAGGCCAAAAAAGGTAGGTACATGGGGGGGCACCATATATGTATGTATATATATATATATAGAGGTCATATAGGGCTGTAAGTTTATGACTATTGTCCGCATTTGGCGCCAAAGTCCATACAGGTGCGCCACGGTGGGCTATTTGGAGCCTCACAGGTAGGGTTAAGGATGCGGAGCTTGCAAGGTAGGATTTTAGAGTTTAGCTTTTGGATATTGGGCTTTTAGGGCTTAGGGTTTAGGATTCGTTGTTCTGGGGCTGAGGCTTCAGCTTTGCGCGTGGTTCAGCACGTGACCATAGTCCTTCCGCCAAGACTCGAATTTGGCCTCAATATGAAAACTTTTACATCATCGAGAGGGCATCTATTGGCAAGGCATCCGCTGCCACCTCCCCGAAGTAAACTGGAACCTGAAAAGGTACCCTAAAAAGGACTTATGTTCCTTTGACGTGCGTGCTTGCGGAGTGTAAGCTTCTAAACTTAACGCTCAGATTCGAGTTGTTCACCCTTGCCCAGTAGAATCCTTCGTAGGGAGTCCATGCTTCCCTGCTACTCCCCGTATCCCTAGTTTTCCTCGGAGGATCGCCGTCTGTCAGAACCAACCCCTGCCCTCCCTAAACCCTAAACCATAAACCCTATAGCCCTAAACCTTAAACCCTAAACCCTAAACCCTAAAACCCTAAACCCTATAGCCCTAAACCCTAAAACCTAAACCTTAAACCCTAAACCCTAAACCCTAAACCCCAAACCCTAAACC
>CAJNIZ010003600.1:6561-23258 GCA_905231905.1 Symbiodinium pilosum | reverse complement strand
TCCTCGTATCTCTGAAAAGTGCTCTCCTTTCATAATCCACCGCAAATCCCAATTAAGTGTACCCAAAACACCAAACCCATCATAGTATATATTGTAAGCCATAGTATAAATTAGGGTCTGTAGAGGTTACTCCGCCTCATCCATGCATGTGGGGGGGTTTCGACCCGGTTCCAGGCCGTTGCAGGGGGCTCCAGGGCCTTGCAGGGGCCTCCAAGGGGCTCCAGGGGCCTCCAGGGCTTTCGGGGGGTCCAGTGTTTTCTCGAACCTTGGGCGAGGCTGAAATTTCATGCGGGATGGTCGGGCTGGACTAGGCCACCCACCATGGGAGGGGGGGGGGGGTGGCCAGGCTGAGGCGTGTCTGCAAGGGGGAGTAGAGGGGGTTTTTAAAGGGATCTGAACGCCCTGAGGCTGGATGCCTCGGCGAATATTCGTGGTATACCTTCCAGGATTCCATTCTTCGGTGTTCGCTTACCCTAAACCCTAAACCCTAAACCCCTAAACCCTAAACCCCAAACCCCTAAACCCTAAGTAACCTTCTCCAGTCATCTTCACGAGGAGAGTTGTAATTCTCTCTACTTGGGTTTTGGGTAGGCACGGACCTTTTTTCGGCATGTAGATAGCAACCCTAAGACCCCTAAACCTCTAACCCCTAAACCCTAAACTGAAAAGGAGTTTTAAGATCCTCGGTTGGGCTAATCCACACTTTCCTGAGGATCCACCCAGCTCATGGGCAGGATGCCATTTACAATCAAAAGCACGGCTTTAGCGTTTAGGGTATAGGTTAAGGGTTTAGGGTTTAGGGTATAGATCACATGTGGGAAGTTTTTACGATGTACGCAAGCTTGACTGAGAAGCTTGTTCCTGGTAGAGAGCTTATTGCAGGACAGTTTGCAGAATAGCAGTCCCGCAACACCTACAAAACATCTCCATTCTTGTAGACGGTAAAGGATGCCCAGGAGAAGTTCTTCGCCGAAGAGCTGCCCTTTTGTGGTTGGTTGGTGCACACAATAAGAAGTAGAATAATAATTGCAATAAATCAGAAGTTTAACAATAGCAATAATACCAATAATAATATCAGTAGCCTAACAACCAGCGTTCCCTAAGTCCTAAAGCCTAAACCCTACAACTGAGCCCTAAATCCTACATGCAAGCCCTATACGTTTATCCCTAAACCCTTCAACCTTGAATCCCAAACACCAAAGCCTAAGCTTGGCCCCAAAGCGTAGAGTTCCTGAGGAACCGGGGAGATCAGGCTTCTACTATGGGCGAGAGCCTGCCAGTGGTTGACTTAGGAACAGGCCGGACGGTGCCTCAGTGTGAATGATGGGATACCTTAAATCCTAAACCCATTAGTATTATTACTACTATTAGTATTATTACTGCTATTCATATTAGTATTAATATTATTATTGCCATTATTCTTTTCACTGTTATTTGCATTATTGCTCTTGTTATTATTATTATGAACCCCACGTTGACAGTAGTTTTTTTTCCTGAGAATAGCGAAGACAGTGTAAGGATCACTCCCACACCCTAAACCTAAAACCTTGAAACCTAAACCCTAAACCCCAAACCCTAAACCCTAAACCCTTAACCTAAAACCTTGAAACCTAAACCCTAAACCCCAAACCCTAAACCCTAAACCCTAAACCTAAAACCTTGAAACCTAAACCCTAAACCCCAAACCCTAGGGTTTAGGGTTTAGGGTTTAGGGACCCTACACCCTGAAGTCAGAGTCGCGCAGGGCGGATGGGGGAAGGGTGGAAGAGTTGATGTTACATTCAGGTCCATGGTGCTGCAAATGCAGCATTGGGGAGTCTGCAGTAGTCTATATCATGGAGACGCTTGACACTTTTTGTTCTTGGTTTGTTCATCTACTTATCTGAAATAAGTCGGGGTTCACAGATGAGAGGGTGTTTGGTGTTGCTGCGCAATGTGGCTAGACGTTGTACGTGCAGGTCCAGTGATCCTGCGCTTGTGGGAAGGTGAGTCATAAGCCTGTCATGTACCGCCAGCAGGTCGACGAGAAAACGGGAACCGATAATTTCGGGAGCCTCCCATATGTGCCCAAGACCCTCAACCCTAAACCCTAAACCCCGAACCCTAAACCCCAAACCCTAAACCCTAAACCCCAAGAATTGAACCCTAACCCTCAACCGCATTCTTGCAGATGGATGCCAAGGTCTACAATTCCTTAAGTAGATAGAAAATGGTGTACATGGGGACTTTATCTTATCATAACATACTCACAACCATATGCAATCTACTTAAGGGGGACTATAAACCCTAAACCCTGAACCCTAGACCCTTAGTAGTCATTTCCATTTTCTTTTCCATTATCCCAAAATAAGCCTAATATCACCCCTCAACCCTATGGGTTTATAGATGCCAAGGTCTACAACTCATTACTGGTGGCCGGGAGCGCGCACACCTGCGCATTTCTCGACAACTTGAGGTGGAAACTTGCAGATTGTTAGTTTAGGGTTTAGGGTTTAGGGTTTAGTGTTGTGGATTTAGGTTGGGTACTGCCTCCCTTCAGGAACAGTTGAATAATAATGATAATATAGTTATATATAGCCCTTACTATTACTAGGACCCCTGATATAGACTTTTACTGGGTGGGCAGTACCCAATTAGTAGGAGTGAAAAAGACACTTTAGGGTTTAAGGTTTAGGCAAGAGAGAATGACAGTACGTTTTTTCTTTGTGATTTTGTGCGGGCTGCTGTAGGGATGCTTTCCTCCATTCCCTACCAACAGCCCTAAGCCCTACATAGCAGCTTCCATGTTGTAATCCTCTCCTACATTCCCCCACAAACGACCAGTAAGGAAATGCTGGGGCTACAACCTCAATGGCGAGTTGGGCCT
The DNA here is from genome assembly GCA_905231905.1 of Symbiodinium pilosum. Classification (NCBI taxonomy): domain Eukaryota; class Dinophyceae; order Suessiales; family Symbiodiniaceae; genus Symbiodinium; species Symbiodinium pilosum. The sequence goes on along the minus strand of CAJNIZ010003600.1, from coordinate 20,392 downwards.
GGGTGACACTGCCTCCGGGTGATTGTTGAGAGAGTTTTTGTTTAAGGTTTATGGCTTGAGATTTATGGGGTTAACGGGACATGCATATGGTGTAGGGTTTCTGAAAACAGGGCTCCCTAGACTTATGGACACATGGGAAATACAAAGGGAGTATGGCACATCCCTGTTACAGAATCCACATGGACAATTTTGAGAAACCGCAAATCTCCTTCGATATTGATATAGGTGAGACACAGGTTTGCATATATTTATACATGACACTTATTCCTGCGTTTTTTTGCGCGTCCTATTTGCAGTTTTTTGCTCCTGTCAGTATAAAGCAGCTCGAGATAATGACCTGCAAAATGCTGTGAAGGAATTGGACCGGAGGTTCAAATATGGGAATGTCTCAAAGCCATGTCTTTTTTTGGGGTGGTGTCCGCTTAGGTGGCTTCTGAGGTTATGTAAAGTGACCGCGAGTTGTGAGAAACCATTGGTTTGGAGACCAAACCCTAAACCCGAAACGCTTAACACCAGACCCTAAACCCTTTGGCATTTCATGTCAAAGGCTGGAGCCCCCCAACTCTGAGCCCCTACACCCCGAAACCCCTAAACCCTTGGGTCTAGGGTTCAGGGTATGGGGTTTAGGGTTTGAGGGTTTAGGGTCCAGGGTTTAGGCTCTAGGGTCGCCCTAAAGCTCTAAACCCCAAACTTGTTCCTGGAAAAGGAGATCGAGGGCCTGCGATGGTAGATCCTAAGCCAGATTCCTCCAAGCTTGAGCTTGGGGCGTCCTTATAAAGGGATGAGAGCGTTTGGAAACTACGGGATACGTAGGGTTATATAGGGTTTGAATATAGGGGCTATTTGGGGATACTGGAAAAATACGTGGAAACCGCTATTTCGGGTTTCAGGTTTAGGTTCGAGGGTGAAGGGCCAACGGTGCAGGGTACACGACGACACTTCTTTCTCGTACGGTTCCGACCGTAACCTTCCATGAACGAGCCGAATGGTTGCTTTCAAATGCCACGGATGTGGACCCATTGATAAGGCTCGGAGCCTTTCAACCGAAATTGCAAGCCCAAACCCTACACGAGCCATAGTCTACTCTCTTAGTATCCCCCGTAATAACCCCTATAGAAGTCCCCTGCAAAATTCTTGTATGACCTCCTTTAAGGAGTTTAGATCCTAAACCCTAAACCCTAAATCCTAAACCCTAAACCCTATATAACCCCCTATAATCCCCATATAACCCCCCTTTAAGGAGTTTCAGATCCTAAACCCTAAGCCCGAGATCCCTGAAAAACCACCCTTCAGGGAGTTGATTCAATGTATGGCTCACGTCCTGAAACACGAAGACTTACGCCACATTCATTTCCAAGCCTCACATCTGACACATTCAATCCCACAGGGTTTAGGGTGTAGGGTTTAGGGTTTAGAGTATAGGGTTTAGGGTATAGGGTTTAGGGTATGGGGTTTGGGGTTTAGGGTTTAGGGTATAGGGTTTAGGGTCCTATTTTCAGTACCCCTAGAGAGTGTAGGTGCCACAGTAGAATCTATAAACAAGAGGGGTCCATGACTTTGAGAATTGCCCACATAGTTATAGATAGATAAAAAATCAATACATATGTATATATATATATAGAGGTACATTTTCCAACACCCCCCAAAAATCACCCTGAACTCCCTAAACCTTAAACCTTGACCTTAAATCCTAAACCCTGATACCCAGGAGCATCGGGGCGACAAATCCGGGCAGATGGGTGATAACTTGCCGATCTTGGACCTGGGAATGGGTCGATGGGAGCAATTATGTTATTGGGTTTAGCATTTAGGGTTTAAGGGTTCAGAGTTTAGGGTTTTAGGTTTAGGGTTCAGGGTGTAGGGGTTTAAGGGTTTAGGGTTTAGGGTTTAGGAGCTAGTGTCTAAACTCCTTAAAGGGGGTTCTATAGGGTTCAGGGTTCAGGGTCTAAAGTCCTCAAAGGGGGTTAGATGGGGATCATAGGGGAGCATTATACGGGGTTATTGATTAGGGTTGGATATCAGGAGTTCAGACTGTAGCTCATATGATCTTGGCGGGCTCAGGGTTTGGGACTTGGAATTCAGTGTACAGGGTTCCGGGCCATGGATTCAGCGGTTTGGATTTCCCTTTTTGTTTCGTGTCTGTGTGGGTATAAGTAGTTGGTCTGGAAGTGTAGATATAGAGTGCCATGATGGGTGGGCCATCGCCAACAATCTTACCTTTCGGCAGACTAGGGGTTCAATGCTTGTGGTTTCAGGGGTTTTAGGCGTAGGAGTTTTGCATTGTCGGATTTGAGGCTGCGAGGTTTAGGAATCAAGGCTTGGGGTCAAGTATTTGTAACGCAGACATGCCGTTGGCAAGCACAAGAGGATTGTTATTGTAGACCCCTAATTAATGAACCCCTTCCCCTTAAATGGGGATTATAATAACAAGGATCCTAATATTAAGGCCCGTAAGAGGAGGTTTATTTTTCATGGGTCTACATTATTCTGATAGACGCGCTGTCCGGATGTTGGTGGCCTGGATGGTATAGGGATTACAGAGACAAGCTGATGGGACAATATAGACCCCTGATTAATAAACCCCCTTCCCGTAATAGGGATTAGAATCGGGATCCTAATATTAAGGCCCTTAAAAGGAGGGGGTTTATTAATCATGGGTCTACATTATCAAATTTGTTGCAACATGCTTGGGAGGGAGCCTGTAACGCCTGGACAGAGCCCCCTGCATATCTCTAACGTCTTTCATGCTTGGAAAATCGCAAGATGTTCACACCTTTGCTTCACATTGAACCCAGACCCTAAAATCTAAGCCTTAGACCTTAAACCCTGCACCATAAAACCCAAACCCTAAACCCTGAACCTTAAACCCTAAAACCCTTACCGGCAGGCAAACTTATACTGGCCGTGAGCCCCGGCCGTTCCCATACGTGCGGTGCACTCGAGGATAGCACGGTCACTTGAGCAGTTTCGGGTTTAGGATTTTTATTTCGAGGTTCAGGGTCTGGAAATTCAAGTTTGGAGGCAGGAAGAACAATTCAGAAAAACAAGCAGGCTTCTGCATTCTTAGCCTAAGCACGGCTGAGCCTTTGAGCCTAAACCTGAACATCCTGCAGCTGTGGGGGACAAAGCAGGGACAGTGTTCCCATCTTTAAACGAAGTTGACTTCAAGGTTTTTGGCTTTCTGTTTCGGGGTTTCATCCTAAAACAGATCCTGGAAGAGCAAGGTCTTAGGATGTTTAGTTTTCAGGATATAATGTTGGGTTTAAGATTTAGGATGTTGGGTTTTGGTTTAGGATTTAAGGTTTTCGGGTCTGCATCAAAGCTCCCGAAGTATTATTGGGCATGTATGCCCCTAATACTGGGTATTCAGGACCTGGTAAGCCCTAAACCCTAAACCCAGCGGTATTGAGGACGCACTCCCTGAAGGTCCGGACCCTAAACCCGGGACCTGGATATAGCGCCGCCAAAAAATCTAAAAATTTGGAGCTCTACAGTCGCCCTTAAGTAGATAGAAGATGGGGCTTAGGGTTTAGGGTTTGGGTTCCCCCTTAAGTAGATAGAATATGGGGTATATATGGGCATCTTATTATAATATACCCAAAGCCATATTCTATCTACTTCCTAAACCCTAAACCCTAAACCTTAAACCCTAAACCCTAAACCCGAAGCCCTAAAAGGGGGACTCTAAACCTTCACACCTGAACACGAAGCCGGCAGCCCTTATCTGCAACTCCAACTGTGAGCTCTGAACTTGTTCTAGGGATTAGGGTTCGAGGGTTTAGGGTTTAGGGTTTAGGGTCGAGGGCCCAAACCCTAAACCCTAAACCCTAAACCCCCACATCTCTTTATTCCTAGGAAGTAGGGGGTTGCCGCAACTATCTCAAGATTTCCTGCATCAGCAGCACTTGGAGTGTTGTTGCGGGCAATGGTCTATAACCTGCTTCGAACTGTACTTGCAACTCCAAATGAGCCTTCCCAGAAACTGCAAAAGTGAATTGTACATTGTAGCTGCAGTTGAAATTGGGTTCTGCTTAGTCTAAACCTGGAAGAATTAGTTGTGGATCGTACTGCAGTTAAAATTTGGTTCTACCCTAAACCTTCAACCCAAACCCTAAACCTTAAATCCAGAACCCTAAACCCTAAACCCTGAACCCTATAATTCTTAACCCCCAAACCTTAAATCGGGAACCCTACGCCCTAAACCCATTTGAGCTACAGTCTAAACTCCTAGTCTCCCCTTAATCAGCCATATGATACCCCCCTATATAATACCCTATATAACCCGGAGTTTAGACTAAAACCCTAAACCCTAGACCCTAAATCCTAAACCCTACATGTTCCCCTAAATGACCACCCTTTAAGGACTATAGCCCATATAACCTACCCCCCTTTAAGGAGTAAAGACTATAGCTCATTTCGCCAAGGTGAAGTGCTGGGGATCCAACGTTCAAGGTCAGCTCGGCTTGGGTGACCTCACCACCCGCCACTGGATCATTGGTTTAGGGGTTTAGGGGCTTGGGGGCTTAGGGGGGTTTAGGGTTTAGGGGCTTAGTGCTTAGGGTTTAGGGGTTAAGGGTTTAAGGGTGTAGGGTTTAAGGGTTTAGGGGCTAAGGGTTTAGTGCTTAGTGCTAAGGGTTAAGGTTTTAGGGGTTTAGGGTTTAAGGGCTTAGGGCTTCACGTAGATGTATATGGGGTGTCCCAAAAGTAAGGACACCTTTTCGGGGGGATAGGGATTCTTGTGTTTGGGGGTCTATATTGGGGTCCCCTTGTTGAAGGGAACTACCATATATATCCCTAAACCCTAAACACTAAACCCTAAACATATATAGGGTTTGGGAGTAGATTGTTGCGTTCACTTGGAGGGTTTGTAGGAGATAGGTTGGGTTCATTTAGGGTTTAGGGTGTAGGAGTAGATTGTTGGTTTCCTTTACAAGCTTGATTGGGGAGTATGTAGGGCTTATCGTGCGCCATTTGGGGGTTTACCGGGCTTAAGGTTTAGGATTTTCAGTTTAGATCCCGTTCGACTTCAGTAATGGACAAGAAAATGTTCAAGAACATGGAACAAGACATGGAAACTGGGAATATATACAGTGGTTTACGGGATTTATGGTTGAAGTTTTAGGATTTGGTTTCCCTGGTAGGGATTATAGATTTGGTTGAAGTGTACATCAAGAGGAAATGGAAACTCAAATGTGATCTAGGGTTTAGGGAGTAGGGTTTGGGGTGTGGGGTTTAGGGTTTAGGGTGCATGTTTGGAGAAAACTCAGGGTTCGGGGGGTCAGGCTTCAGGGTTTGGGGCGTTTGGGGTTGGGGGAGTAGCTTAGGGTTTAGGGTTTAAGGGTTTAGTGCTTAGGGTTTAGGGTTAGGGCTTTGGTCAAACTCCTTGTTTGAGAGCTGAGGTATTGTTAGTCCAAAATGAGGCACTTGGGACATGGCATTGTTGCATCGAACGAATAGCAGGATGTGGGTTTATAAGGGGTTTCCATCAATATTTATAAGGCGTAGTTGCTGCTTTTGAGGTATGTTGGGGTGTGATGCGCTAGGTTCGTATGTGGTGTCTGAGGCAATGCGACGGTGATCAACTCATCTTCAGGAATTTTCAGGATTACTTTCTCCCAATAAGAACTGACACGTAGGTTTTCCTCTGCCAATTTCATAGCTGAGGTGGGGATGCCGCTGGAGAGATGGGTGATAACTTGCCAGTTGTGGCCCTGAACGGCAGCAGTACCACCACGAGCTACACCGCCACGGCCACAAGTTCCACCAGCTTCACCACCACCGGCTCCACCACTTTCACCAGCACCAGCTCCGCAACTCACACAGTGACGACTAGCGCGACATCAACTGAAACCTCCATGACCACCACTACATCCCTTACTAGCACTAGCTCGTCAACCAGCACAGGCTCCACGAGCACTAGCAGCAGTACTAGTGCAACTAGTACAGTCTCGTCTTCCAACACAGGCTCCATGACAAGTACTATCACTAGCAGCAGCAGTAGCAGTAGCAGCAGCAGTAGCAGCAGCAGTAGCAGCAGCAGCACCAGCACAAGTAGCACCAGCTCTTTCACAGGCACAGCCTCCACTCGCAGTATCACCAGCACGAGTGCAACTGGCACCAGCTCATCAACGAGCACGGGCTACACATTCAGCAGCACTAGCACCAGCACAACTTTCACAGAAACTACCACCGCCACATCTGCCACAACAAGCAGCACCTCGGTTCATGCCGAAACTGCTACGGGAAGCAGCACCACCAATTCTGCAACCAGAACCAGAAGTACTTCAAGCACTACCAGCATGGTCTCCTCCAGCGCAGCACATCAGGACCGTTGTTACTAAAGTGCCGGCACACTGGCAAACTTTTTTTGGGCTACAGGTCTGTGCAATCAAGTTTCTCATTGCTATGGTTTAGGCTGTTTTGGGATGATTGAGAGAAGTGGCACAACTTTTCCCAGCTGTATGGAGGGTTGAGGGCTTATTTCCAATGCAGGCTTGGTTGCCACGATTACGATTGTGTTTGCAAATGTTCTTCGGGGCAGTCATGTCGGATCCTAAGCCCTAACTGAGGTTGCAATTTGTGATACTTGCAGCAATTGTCAATTTTCCCTATTGTTGCATCAGGGAACCTATGCATTAATGTGTTTGGGGCGTGTAGACTCTGTTCCCTCAGCCTGCTTGGAAGGATCGCACGACTGGAGGCACGGAAGATTCTCCAGGGGAACTTTCTCTGAACCTGCCGCAATCCTTTTACAATCCCTGTGCACTTGTCTAGTCTTTAAGGGTATCTCTCTTTTGAGAAACTCCCACCTGATTGCTTCCTCGAGCAATGTGGAGTATCTCAAAACAGGAAATCCTCTGTTGACGATTCTCAAGAGTCGTGGCAGTGGGAAGCTTGAGAGGGGCAGACATGCAAGGCTTCTTGTCGTTGTAATGTGTACTGACGAACATGCAGGCCCCATCCACATCTGTTTTTCAGGGACTCCCACATTGAAGTAAGATTGCCTTTCTTGAGCTGCTGCCAATGCTACGCTTCACAAGAGATTATATAGAGTGTGAAGACACTTTTTTTTGAAGTCGCTCGTTGCAGCCGGTCGCATTTGCCGGAATCTGGTCCCGTGCCCTTTCGTTGGATGTTACGTGGGTATTGGCACTGTATCTCATGTATGCTTTTGGGTGTTCATGTGCCATATTTGATGTGCATGTGATCCTTGCTTGGCTTTGCCGTCCTGCTTCAGCAGATAGTACAGATTGCGGATGAACGGAATACATGTGAAAGACAAGCAAGATTGTTGGTTTCCATCTGCTTACGGACAGCTATGCCTTCTACGCCTTGCGGCCTGCACCGTCATTATCCTGATCAAGCCCGACATTCTAGCTGCCCTGAGCCCTAAACCCCCGGGAAGAAATGCTTTCGCTGGACATGTCCCTACACCCTAAACCCTAAACCCTAAACCCTAAACTGAAATCTGGCGTCTTCTGAGCTTCAGACAGGTGCATGCGAAGCTGACCAGAGGGTGGGAGCCTGAGATGTCCCTGGAATGGTGGAGTGGATGTCTGTAGTAGTCTATATATGAGCTACAGTCTAAACTCCTTAAAGGGGGTTAAATAGGGAATTATATTGGGGACTACTATAGGGCTTATTAAGGGGGATACTAGGAGTTTAGACTATAGCTCATATGAGTTATGGTTTTAGAGGAGGGTTGTATATAGGGGATTCTGTAAGGGAGCATTATAGGGCTGATTAAGGGTGATACGAGGAGTTTAGACCATAGCTCATATAGTGCTTCATTACGCCCGCGGCGATCGTCCTTCTAACCCATTCCCCAAATCACAACCAGACGTGAATAGGGTTGCAGGAGTTCCTCACACAAGTGCCGGTCGGTGGGGCGTTATCATATATATATATATATATGTATCCATTATCCCCATGTAGCCCCAATGCTTTGAGGTTCTAAGGAACGTTTTCATCCTTTCGTGCAGACCCTAAACCCACCCTAAACCCTAAACCCATTTGTGGAGTCAGATTTGGGTTCGTGGTCTGACTTTGGGTCCTAACTGTCAGGGCTCTCTTCCGTAGACTCCCACCGGGAACTCAATGAGCCATCGTCTAAACTCCTTAAAGGGGGAATATATGGGGGGAGTACGGTAGGGGCTATGAAGGGGGATACTAGGAGTTTAGAATATGGCTCAAAATGGAACCCTATAGCTTCCCTGCAAATGACTGTATTTTTTTTTGCAGCGCTCACTTTGGGGATCCATGTCAGTTGGAGAGAGGGTAGCAGTACACCATGATTAAGCCTGAGTGAGAGGAGCTGAAATAACAGTCATAGTGGAGCATACCCGTCCTATAGTGGTTGCCCTAAACCCTAAACCCTAAACTGGGTGGGGGCTCCACCTAGTTTTCACTCCAAACGAGTTATCGTCTAAACTCCTAGTATCCCCCCGAAGAACCTCCATAAATGTGCCCTGTATGACGCCCTTTGAGGAGCTGACATGATACTAGGACATTCACATATTTTCCTGATTGATTTCATAAGGACCCTATATCCCAACGTTTTCAAAAGGCTCCAAAGGCCAGCCAAGCTTTAAATGATACTGGAATTCCCAATCTGGTTTAGGGAATAATGTTTCTTCAGGGTTTAGGGTATAGGGTATAGGGTTTAGAGTATGGCGGCTTTTTTGTCGGGTATTGAGAGCTGTCTGCTGCGATCTGAGTGCTTGTGCACTGCTTTGGTAGCTGATTTATATAACTTTTGTTTTTCTGACCAGGTGTAACAGCTACAAATTTTAAGAGCCATGGATTTTGGGTCCAGGTTAACAGAGTCTGTAAGTAACCAAGTTTGCTCGAAATACACCCTACCCTGGACTACTAATTGCTTAGCTAAGAATTGACAGGGACGCTAATGATCTGCCTTTCCTTCTGCTGCTCGCTGTTAGCGGGTGGACTGACCATCTACAGCAGCCCCCAAATCTTCCAATTGTAGGAATACCATATACTTAGTAAGGGTTCCATAAATGAGCTGTAGTGAAAAATTCTATTTAAAGGGGACTATGGCTCATATGAGTGTTGTCGGTGGGGACAAAGTCCAAACTAAAGCATACCTTGCGAAGGCACTGGCCCGCAAAGCTTGCAAAGATATTTCTGGCGATGATAACCATGGTAGTACCAACAATAATAGAAATAATAATAGTAATGGTAATAGGGTTCTTGACGTTCTTGGGACTTCATCTCACAAGCAGGCTCTGTGGTCAAGTATTTCATTGGAACCCTAAACCCTCAACCAGCTTTCCACGAGATGGGTAACCCTTGTCTTGGTGTTTCACATGTGTGGTATTGGTAACCGGGATCCTCTATGAGCTATAGTCTAAAAGTCTAGTATCCCCCTTAATGACCCCTATAGGGTTTAGGGTTTAGGGTCTAAACTCCTAGCATCTCCCTGAATGACCCCTATAGAAGTGCCCTTAACAATCCCCTTGATAGCTCCCTTTAAGGAGTTCATATTATGGCCCATATGTGTCAACTTAAAGTATGATGATCTCCTGCTGATTTTGGATAAATGTCAGTGGCAGTATGAGAGCAGCATGTTTTAAATTCTCCACGCAAGGGGTTCTGCAGTGGGTTCCACACAACCCGAAACCCTATAGTCCTCTTAAATAGATAGAATATGGGGTAAATGAGGATCTAAGTATGATTTTGGGGAATTACATATTCTATTTACTTATTACACAAGATGCAGGCAGCTGTTCCTTCCCCGCCTGACCCGTATATGTTTATGCTATGAGCCCGAAATCTTCAGCTCAGTCTAGACCCCGAACTCCCAAATACTCAAAATAAGGTACCCTTGAAGGGTCTATATGGGTGTCTAATGGGGAGGTATGTAGAAAGACCTGCTGTATACCCATAACCTTGACCTGTACACCATTTTTCGGGTTACAGGCTATTATTTTCTGGGTATTTGGGGTCCAAGAACATCCTGGAGCCTTGAAATTCCACACTTCCCTAAAACTTAAACCATTAATCTGCAAACTGACATATCGATGCAGACGTGCTATTCGGTCCCTTATGGTTCGAACGGCCCAGCCCTCAGGTTTGGGTAGAGGGCCTGGAGTTTCGGCTTTAGGCTTCAGGTCTCAAGGTTTAGAGTTTAAGGATCAAGGGTTCAAGGTCAAGTGTTCAGCCAGCAATGTAGGAATTTCTTGAAGATGGTTTGGCGATTTCTGCTCTGTAACAAGCGCAAATTACGATCCCCATTTGGGGCACCTATGTATTATAGTGTATAAGGATGATAGTGCTTCGGGGTCTATTTGGGGTTCCCCTTTTTCAGGAAACTACCATTTGAGCCCTGAGCGCTAAGCCCTAAGCCCAAACCTCCAAACAGCCAAGCCCTGAGCCTCAAACCCTAACCCCTAAACCCTTAAGCCCTAAGGTTCAAACCCTCGCAACCTAGGGTTTAGGGTTTAGGGTTTAGGGGTTTAGGGCTTAGGGTTTAGGCCTAGACTCTAAACCCCAAACCCCGTATATATGCCTACATAATCACCTGTTATATCTAACTCTACAGAGCCACAGGATAGTTGTCGGCATACATCCTCCATGCACTGGGGAGTTTCTCACACTGGGATGGTTTAGGGTTTTGGGTAAGGGGTGTAGGGCTTGCGGATTTACGGGTCAAGGGTTCAGGGTTTTCTATGCAAAATTGTTGAGCTCTTTGGGCTGGGAGTTGGCAAAAGGGAGCCATCTTTTAAAGGAGCCGTAAAGCCAGACCTTAAATCCTCAATCCCTGAACAGTCATGTGAGGTAGCCGCTCTTCTTATGCACGGTTTAGGGGTTAGGGTTACTGTAGGATTAAGGCGCAGTCGTGGTTTTGTGTTTGTATTTTTGGGTCCCTTACACATATTTGGTGGTTGCAGACATAGAGGGTCTCTCTGGGGTAACATCAACAAGAACCCGACCCACGCCCCCGATGCTTGCTATCATTGTTTCTATTGTGGAGGGAGGGTATCCGCCTTCTATTCCCCTAAGCTCTAAACCCAAAAGCCTCAACCCAAAGCCCTAAACCCTAAAATGATGCGGTTCCCAGGTGTTGCAAGGTTCCTCTATCCACTGTATTACTACGGTGGATATTAAAACGACCCTGGGTATCTTATGCCTTGGGATTTATAGTGCTATAGTATAGTACGGTCATGCAGGATTTTTTAGTATAAGCAGTATTCTTGTTACGAGTACCTTGAATCCTGCAGCCCCATTCCCTCCTCGTTGCTAAGCCTACACCGAAAGGGCAAAGGTTTCATGGACGGGATTTGGGAGTTTCCAGAAAGTGGGGTTCCCGTGTATGGTAACCAATCATACTATAATCTCTACTTGCGCTCAATGAAAAGGCAACCCTAAACCCTAAAGCAACTCGAAATCCTCAACACTAGGCTCTATGCTCGCTCGGCCAGTGGCAGAATTGAAGATCTATTGAGGTTTCCTCTGCGGAGGGTTTCGTGGGTGACTCCGTATGGAATAGAAACGAAATGGGAAACCACTATACGCCTCCAAGGCCCGAACCCAAAGCCCCAAATCCACAAAGACCCCGACCCCAAGCCCGAAACCCCCGAAGCCCCTGAGCCATGAACTCAAAACCCGAGAAGCCCCAAACTCTAAAGCCAAAACCCCAAAATCCAAAATCCCAAGCCTTAATCCCTACCCCAAAATCGCCCAAAAACCCTAGAACCCTAAGCTTGGGGCTGGAAAGGTCTCCCGAGCCTCCTCTTGGCGGGCATAAGCTCCTGTGTTCCAAGGAATGAGTCTGGAGTGGCATGCTTTCTCGGTTCACGTAGGGATTTATGAGCTATAGTCTAAACTCCTTAAAGGGGGTTATATGGGGGATTATATAGGGGACTACTATATAGGGGTTATTAAGGGGGATACTAGGAGTTTAGACACTAGCTCATATAGGGCTTATCTATCAGGGTTTAGGGTTTAAGGTTTTAGGGTTTAGGGTATATACATATACATATATATATGTGTATGTGTTTCGGCAAGAATAGAATTTAGGGTTTTAGGGTTTAGGATTTGGGGTTTCGGATTTAGGTGTTGGGCCTGAGGGACATTTCCCCAATACCGGCGAATCAAATGGACAAGGAGAATGGAACATGACATGGAAATTGTGGTTGTATAGGTCTTTGTACGGATGCGGGAAGATATGAAGCATGGCATTTATTATGGTTTCGGGTAAGTGCATATGTTATGGCTTGTGAATCTCCACATATATATGTGTATATATATATATATATTTGGATGTCCAGTTGGCTGGGCTTTACACAAGAAAATCAACCTTGACTCCTAAACCCCTACTTCATCAAACCCTTGACCCCTAAAACATTAAACCCTTGAACCCTGAACTTCCGCTTGTACCGGAACCCCGCCGTAACAAGAGAGGACCCCCAACTGGTTGTAGGAGTTTAGGGTTTAGGGTTTAGGATTTATACAGGTTGTATAGGGTTCAGGAGCGATTTTTGACCGCCGCGGAAGCTCCTCTGGGTTGAGGGTTCAGGGCTTAGGGTTTAGGTCACAAGCATGGAAGCTAGTGTAGTACTGGGGTTTCACTGGGGCTACTGTATGAATCCATCCCTCCATTCCCTCCTAGGAAAGTAAAGATTTGTTTTTTTTCTGATGCCCCCATTTTACTACCCCCTGCCCCTACACAACCCCTAAATATATGCTCAACAACAGTTAGAATCATGTCCTAGTATATTCCCATATTAGCGGACTGGGGGGCTTAGTTTGGGTTCTATGTGCAAGTATAAATAGGTTATAGCCCAAAGCCCAAGTCACAATCACGTACACCCCAAATCCAAAATCCTAAGCAATCTCCCATGAACGTTGCAGGGCTTCATGTGGGGTCCCCGGAGGGGGTTTTCAGAGATGGGGTCAGGCTCCGCCCTCAACCCACACGTAAGACCTACGCTAAGCCCTAAACCCCAATGCTTATAGTCCCCCTTAGGTAGATAGAATATGGGATATACAGGATCTTATTATAGTATACCCAAAGCCATATTCTATCTACTTGAGGGGGATTATAGCCCTACATCCTAGTTAGCATCTACATGGGGTCCGTTATGAGTTGAAGAGGGTAGATTCCTTCTCCACCGCCCTGTATGGAGGCAGTGATGGCCAACAACATGTTTTCAAACATGCTGACACATCAGGGGTTGGGCTTCTGGTAGTGAGGTTTTGGGTTCTGAGATCTGCGTTTTGGATTTGCAGTAGATTTCAGTGTGGCAGCGCACCCTCAACACTCTTTCCTCGAACTACTAGAAGACTTACACACACACGGAGCCTCGCATCATCACGGCCATTTTTTGTGCTGTGATTTTTCACGAACATTGAACATGACTTGAACCCTGAATCCGAGAGATCCCTAAACCACAAACCCTAAACCCTAAGTGACCTTTGCCAGGTCTTGCCCCTGCAACCTGGAGTACGAAAATCAATGTGAGGACCTTACATGGGCTATAGTCTAGAACTCCTTAAAGAGGGCTTATCTAGTAGGACTACCATAAGGGAAATGAAGCGGGATACTCGGAGTATAGAGTATGGCTCACATGGGCTCCGAGAAGCGGGCTATCGGATGCTGCAGACTGATAGAGTCCCCCGAACTTATGGTATAGAGCCATGTCGAAAGGGTGACCCTAGACCCTAGACCCTAAGCCCTAAACCCTGAGCCCTAAACCCTAAAGTTTCACATCCAGCTTGCAAGTCTGACCCCGGGCCTTAGCTTTGAGAGCCGTCGTTGCGCAGTGTAGGGTTTAGGGTTTTGGGTTGTAGGGTTTAGGTTAGGGTTTAG
>CAJNIZ010003599.1:0-23274 GCA_905231905.1 Symbiodinium pilosum | reverse complement strand
TCATCGTCGTCGTCGTAGTAGTAGTAGTAGTAGCAGGAAGAAGAAGAAGCAGCAGGGGCTAGAGGCTGGTTATAGGGGTTTGTCCCAAACTGGGGCATTCCAATAAGGGTTTTAGGGTAAGGTGCAGGTAGCTGAGGCTTCAAGGCGTGAGGGTTCCAGAACTTTGGGTCTGGGCAGTTTGGAATTCAGGATCGTGGGACTGAAGGTGCGCGGAGGAGGCTTTTTGGGCAGAAACCTCCTGGCCCAAAGGGGTCATAGCCACTCTGAGATCCAGTTCTACAAGTCTTTTTCCTCTTCCATCCCAAGCTAGACAGATCATGCATATCCCTGCTACCCCGTTCTATACTATCCCCCCCCAAAGGTTCCCTCTTAATCAGGCTCATCTATGCTTAGTCAAGGTTACCTAAGAAGCAAGCTTAGGGGCGCGTGTAGGGGAACCCATGAAACATGTGCCACACATGAGCTGCGGACTAAGCTCCTTGAAGGAGGGGTTGCAAGGGGGATTGTATAGGGACGTGTTACGGGGGCTGTTAAGTGGGATACTTGGAGTTTAGACAATACCTCGCATGGAGTAGGCTGTGAAGTCGTTCTGCACAATTTGGGTGACTTCACGCACATTCCGGGCTGTATCCCCTACATATTTGAAAGATACTATGTTGAACAATTACTTAGGGACATACTCAGATAACATAAAAACCCAACTCTAGATCCTAAATCCAAAGCCCTTTACCCAAATGATTCCTAAGGAGATTGCACGAAGGAAGTCCTTGACTAAGGCCTTCTGTGAATCATGTATCATGGGTCCCACCTCAATTAGGTTTCGGGGCTACTTGGAGGTTCATGGCACTTAGTAACAACTTCTAACTGGGTTATAGCCCTACTTATTATTGGGGTAACCCCTATAAGGTCATTTAGGAGGGTTACAAGTAGGGTTATAAGCCCGGTTATAAATAGTTACTAAGCCCCATGAACCTCCAAGTAGGGTATAGGGCTTAAGGCATTAGCCCAAATTATCCCTGAATAACCTTAAGTACACGGGAATTTGGGGTGTAGTATAGGAGGGTAATGGGGGCCCCTGGAATGAATGAACGAATGAAATGAATGTAGAGGCATTGCTTGACTCGCTTGCTGAAGGTAAGTTACTGGTGTCCCTGCAAATATGAAGCCTGCGAGCCAAGCTCTAGAAAGAAACCTTAGTACACCCTTAGACCCCCTAGCAGGCACATCGCAACTCACTTTTTTTGGCGAATAAAAAGCTGGCAGAGGAATCGCTTTCGCGAGTCCATTCCCGGACCATGGCCGTGGTCTGCCACCCTCCATTTTATGAGGGGCAAGGATCTAGAATCAAAACTTTCAATCAATCCCTTCCTCCTTTCTACGCTGTGCTACATGTCTTTGAGGGCGTCCATGTGTAGTCCCTCTTAAGTAGATTCAATATGCCTTTGGGTGTACTATAATAAGATCCCCATGCACCCCATATTCAAGCTACTTACGGGGGACTATAACCCTAAACCCTGAACGCTAAACCCTAAATAGTCGTTTCCATTTTCTTTTCCATTATCCCTATATGACCCCAATAACCCCTATACTATAAGCCTAAACCCTACACCCTAAACCCTAAATTCGATCTACTTAAGGGGGAGTATGAACCCTAAACCCTAAATTCGATCTACTTAAGGGGGAGTATGAACCCTAAACCCTAAATTCGATCTACTTAAGGGGGAGTATAAACCCTAAACCCTAAAGTCGATCTACTTAAGGGGGAGTATAAACCCTAAGCCCTATTTATAAAGTTTGGAGTCCTTCAGCCTACGCTCTGAACCCTTGACCTCATCCATTCCCAAAAAGATCAGGTCCTAAGAATTACCTGAACCCCAAAAAGAGGAGGTTATAAAGGGGGTTATGTAGGGGACTACTATAGGGGTTCTTAGGACGGATACTGGGAGTTTAGATTACCTGAACCCCAAAAGTATGTAAAATAATAGCCTTCCGGGCGGTTGTTAGGGATTCTGGGCCATCATTTAAGCCACTTTTGGGACTCAGGTACTCATAGGGGGTTTTCATTCTGGAAGGCTAGAGTTTAGGATTTCCACGTGCACCTGGCTGTTGAATCTAGAATCAAGGTGTCGTGATTGATGTTGAACTTGACGTCCTCATCCTGCAGTACACTTCTGGCTTTGGCAACACCAACCTCCAAATGTAGGACCTGATGACTACAATATGATTATGCTTGACTTTGTGGGGTTAACCCACTTCTTCCTCTTCCATTCCACATGCAAGCACGGTTTCCGTGTATCATTTTCCACGGTCTTTAACATTGGATTCTCCATTCTTTGGGAGGGGTCTTCCTACACCCAAATCCTATTCTTAGATAAAGCTTGACTTGTAAGGACCCAGTCCCACACCGCCGCATCAGTTGAAGGTGAAACCAAAAATCCGATGTATGCGAAGCGGTGCATGCTACTATTCCTCAAACTTTTGCTGGGTCTGAGGCTGGGACATTGACTCTCAGAACTTGCTTAGGGGGAGCTTCTCAGAAGTACGTGCTCAGAAACCTTCATAAGGACCTGCGTATTCTTCCGTAAGCCTCCCTGAACCATCAACAGCACAGCTTTCAGAATCCAACCACAAGAAAAAATGAGTGAAGGGATCGGGGTAAATCATAGGTTGCGTCGGAAGGCTTTTTGCCCAGACGCCAGGATAAGTGCTGCACACACGGTGCTCGCGAGACATCGTAGCGTTCTTAGTCTCGTGATGACTGGATTTGGGACTTAGGGCTAAGGATTTTTCAGTGGCATAGGGAAGGGCATTCCAATTTGTACCAAGAATCCCTAAAACGTAGACTAAGAAATGTTGTCTGTCAGGGGTTTCAGCGCGTAAGCTTATGGCCCGAGGATCTACAGTGATACCACTGAGGGAGAATGAGCCTTAACTGTTGTAACAGAGGACCTAATGAAGAAACTCACAAAGCTTAAACGAAACATCTGAACGCATTGGACGGACCGGTCGGGCTCTTCCTCCATTCATTAAACAGTTCCCCAACTACCCCTCTGTATACTACACCCCAGGTTCCCCGCTTAATTGAGGTTAGGAAGGAACATGCCTTAATGAATTCAGGGTTAATTTTGGGGAGCCCTAGCCTGGGGGAGTATAGAGGCGGGTTCGTCGGGGAACCCTTGAAGCAACACGACGCGCAATTGTCATTCTAGTGTTCCCCGAAAATGCTCCCTATCCATGACTGTTAGTATTTGGGTCTTGCCATCACCCCTTAGCAACTTATCATAGAGTTTATACTATGCGCTCTGTATCGTTCTAAATATTGCCCATCTGTTGATGAGTGGGGGCAGTACCCAATTCAGTAGCTTGCAAGCGAGCCCCACCAATAAGTAAAAGGGTTTAGGGTTTAGGGTGCATCTATGCCCTTCTGAGGGCCCCAGGAACTCTGAGCGCCCCCGAAGCAGGTGTAAGTGGGGTCTACTGGGTGGTCTACTAGCTGGGGTCTAGGATGGTCCTTCGGGTGTAAGAGGCCCCAAATTTACTTCTACGTGCATAGGAAGAAGCAACACATGATACTCTTGGTTGGGTTATGGCCCAGATTTGGTACTCTCCCAAAATGGGGGAGGGACTTCAGTATAGACCCAAAACTACGCGCTTGTCTCGTCATGTGAGGGGTGAAGCATGGTCCCTAAATATAATTGTGAGTCAAATGGAAAATTGAGATGCAAACTGGGAATTGGTTATAGGGGTTTATCGAGTAGGTTGTTAATATTGTGGTCACTTGTTGGTGCAACGTGATTAGTAGGGGCATAATCTGTAGAGGACCAATAAAAGTCCACAATTTTGACAACCTGCCGTATGCAGTCAGGGGAAACTGCTCGTCAAGACTGCCAAGATCCAGTCGGGGCATCAATGCTTTGGGGCGAGGATATGCTAAGTAAACCTTGCGATGCAAAAAAGGTCGCGACCAGGATGCTTCTCACAAAAAGGATCCCGCATCTAGCCTCCCGAAACTAACTTGCATCATCATGATAGAGGCCCCATACCGAGGAGCACAGCTCATCTTCGCATGAAACAGGCATGCAGACACAGCCCAAAAAGGACATACTCCAGAAGTGAGGTGACATTCCTTGATCCCTAAACCCCAACTTTGGGTTGAGATCAGGTGAGGTTACCACAATTTGCCTCCATTCATGTCTCGTCTTCGAGCACGCGAACAAAACTGCAAGGGCCGGGCTTTCAGCGGAACAGGTGCTTGAAGAAGTTGCCAATGCGACCAAAGAAGCCCGGCGAAGAAATCTGCATATGTCCGAGGACTAGGGTTTAGGGCCTAGGGTTGGGGGTCTAGGGTTTAGGGTTGAGATAGGTGGAGGGTTTAGGGTATCTAGGGTATCTGTTCGTTTTCCACATGTCTAAGGTTGACAGCAGGGTTCCTTACTTGGGCGCGTCAGCCTGGGGGTCATAGTATAGGTTGTTCTCAAAATTATGGGTCCCTTTTGGTACGGCACCTAGTATTTAGGGGTACCAAAATGGGACCCTGATTTTGGGAACTACGCAGTATACCTATTTTTGTATGCGGTACATACATCACAAATCCCCGAGAACCACCGAAACAGGCCAAGGGCTCAGCTTTGGGACCCAGACTTCCATAGTCTAAACTGCTAGTATCCCCCTTATATACTGTCCCCTATAGTAGTCCCCTACTTAATCTCTCATAATCCCCGTTTACGAGTTTGGATTATGACTGAAATGAAGTTCCGATGCCCTCAAGGACCCCGTGGATGGATCGGGCTACTCAGTTTAGGGTTTAGGGGTTTAGGGTTTAGCGTTTAGGGACATTCTCCAGCTCCTATGGTGGATACTGAAAATCCTGCATGACTTTAGGTATCTTATAATACCTTGGGAACAATGATACTATAGGATACTAAGGTCATGCAGCATTTTTAGTATCAACAGTAGTAGGGCCTTCTCTCATATAAGGCTCCGGTTCGAGGATTGTTGTCAGGGATTAGTACAAGCACAGCTTGCTCAAATTCAAGATTCCATTTTTTGCATTGTTGTCAGGGATTGGTCAGATTCGTCAACCAATCAGTGGCGGTACCTTGTAATCACGAACTGCTTCGCGGTATAGCGCATGCTTCGTCTGACCGGCCAAACAACATGTCAGTAGCCTTCTGTGGTTGAACCATTTAAGGTTATATTCGACCAATGGAGGTACTCTACTCAAGAGGAGGGCATGGTCTTACTCTATATTAGGCACCTAGTACTGCAAATAAAAAACTACTCACAAACTACTCACATGCCTCTAGTGCATGAAAGGGCGACAAGGGTTCCAGCATTCGATTCTGTGAGCCTGGAACCTTTGAACCCGCTCCTGGGCTGATAATGGAGAATACTTGAATAGAAAAGGCAATGGAGACTAGGATTGTAGTGGGGCTTACTAATGTAGAAGCCTGAACGACTAGCAATATCATCTGTAACAGTCCTTACATAATTGTAATCTGCCGTACCCCGAAGCTCTTTCCCAATTGCTTAGGACCCGTTCTGATCTGGCAGACTGCACGCCAGAAATTACTTAGGCCCCTTCACCCAAAACCCAGGACCAAAACAATCTTTAGACCCAGATGCTGCCTCCGCAAGCATGGGGTCCACTGAGCGTGCACCTGCCTCCATGTCTTCGCTCACGCCGTCCTCAATACCATTTGAACAGAACTCTGCACCCCAAACCCTGGAACGCTAAACCAGTAGACCCCCAAACTCCCAAACCCTCAACACGTGGTCAAAAGGGATGGGCCAAGGGCAGCTGTTGGAAAAGGTCCAGGGCCCTCAGGGTTCATGCAAAGGGGGCATATACTTCAGGCACCTCATAGGTGTCCTAGGAACGGGTAACTATGTAGGGACCCTACTAGAATTAACCTTTCCCTTGTGGTTACTATTCGTGTGTGGAAGTTGCAGCGTGTAAGATCATATAACCTCAATTTCAATTCCATGTCCATGTGCTCGTAAATTTGATTTTCCAATAAGCCCCGAGTCCTAAGCCCGAAGTAAACAAACTCTGGTGGGTGGCCCTGGTGCATAGTCTATACCACGTGCACGTTTCCCAAAACAGGTCCGGATAGTTCTAGTTGCCCTTCTGACTTGTAGGTCGTGTTGTGGGGACCCCTATACATAACCCGAATTTGTGGACAACCCTGCTTCCTAAACCGTCTCCACCCAAAACTCTCTGTTGTCTTCTGCCAAGAATAACAACAACAGTACTGTTGGTCGTAATAATCATCACAACACTAAAGATTAATGACGGTACCGGTACCAGTGCTGGTAAGAGTAACAGCAGTCATAGTAGTACTGGTAGTAGCCGTCTGTAGCTAGTCTACACAATTGTGACACGAAGGCCGCTTCATGTCCCCTGGCAAGGGAACCAAACAAGAACCATAAACCCTGAACCATGAACCCTAATGAAATAAGGCCATCTCCGTCCTATACTACACAACCTCTACCCTACGGTGGAAGTTTCAATCTATTTCGGGAGCCTAAATCTATGCAAAATGTCCTCCACACCCCAAAGCCCAAAACCTCATTCATCCATGCTCTGGACCCTTACAACCGTAAGGATTGAGACTTCTGAGGAGGGGCACCCAATACAGTCCGCTAAACCCTTTAGCAATCCTGTGCGAAGATTTATATTGTCCCGCGTAACCCCTATGTACCACTCCTACAAACTGCCTGTAAAACTCGCAATCACGTTTGCTCGTAAATCTTAGGCTCCACCAGTTTCTTCACGTCCTCGCAGAGGTCGTGCACCTGCAAGGCTGGCGGCTGTGCTCAGGTGGATTTTGGGTTTTGAGGGTTTAAGGTTGTTTGCTGGGTTTAGGGCTTAGGGGGGAGGGGCATCGGCTTAGGAGTTCAGCTCTAACTAGCGTGTCAAGCATCCTATACTGCGCGCATTCTGACGCACCGACCCAAGCGACATCTGTTTCTGAATGCAGGGTACCCTACAAGTCCTATGATGCTCAGCAAATGTTGACGGATCCTTTTGGAGAATGCAAAGATAAGTGGGTGCAGTATTGACTGCCTCCCCGCTGTAACCAGCCATGAACAAGGCCCCTCATTGAGAAGTAGTTTTCCGTGTCATGTCCCATAGTTGCGTGGGGACTACAGGGGAAATCAAATCTGCAGCGATTCCAGAAGTTTCTATCACAGCGTCCCATCAACCTTGGCCCTGCCAGTAGTGCAGACAAACTCGTGCTACCACGCCGTCTCCATGAACACTTGATCTACTATGGCGGCCATGGTGGCTCCGACAACTTTGTTTACAAGAGGCACATGAAACGGGACTGCGGGTCTTCGCCGGCCTCTCTAACAAAGGTTCTTCAAGGCATCCAGCGGTGCATCCTATATCCTCCCCCAAGCATGGAAGCTCACGTTGATCCCTTAACAGGGACAGTAGCCTTTGTAATCAGGACCTGTTTTGGGCTTTTATGTTCGGTTGGGGGTGGGTACGCCCTAAACCCACCAATGGGCACGTGCCTTGTCTGTCAGAGTCTCGCCAGAATTCTGGATCTTGACGCCGAGGGTGTCCTTTCCGTAGAGATCACGACGCCCCCCCCACCCCCAGCTTAACATGGAGCCAGGTATCATATAGGCCCTCGTTAAAAGAGTACAACCTTCATAGGGCGCATTGTGGTGTTCCATGACATGATAACCTGGTGGAGGCGCTACATGCCTGCTGCACGGAAGTGTGCTTCGCCCATATAACGCGAAATCTACGCATGTTGCGCTTACGACACCGAGCCTCACCTAAACCCTGAACCCTAAACCCTGTTAAACCCTATAAACCTCTCTTTCATATAGTAATTTAAACCCAAATGGATTAGCGGGCAAAGCTCAAGAATTAGCGGGCGAGGCCCAAGGGCCTGGCTTGGGGGGTCTAAGCTTAGGGTTTAGGATTCAGGCTTAGTTTAGGGTTCTGGGGTTCAGGGTTTGGGGTTCAGGGCTTAAAGTTTAGGGTTCTAAGGTTTAGGGTTCAGGGCTTAGAGTTTAGGGCCCAGGGCCCAGCGTCCGAGGCTCTTTAGGGTTCAGGGCTTAGAGTTTAAGTTTCTGGGTTTCAGGGCTTTAAAGTTTAGGGTTCAGGGCTTAGGGTTCGGGCTTTAGGGTTATGGCTCTAGGGTTCTGGCTTGGCCCAGGGTTCTGGGTCTAGGGTTCTGGCTCTAGGTTTCTGGTTCTAGGGTTCCGGCTCTAGGGTTCTGGCTCTAGGGCTCGGGCTTTGGGGTTCAGGCTCTAGGGTTCTGGTCTAATTAGGGTTCTGGCTCTAGGGTTCTGGCTCTAGGGTTCTGGGCCCTAGGGTTCTGGCTCTAGGGTTCGGGCTTTGGGGTTCAGGCTTTAGGTTTCAGGCTTAGAGTCTAGGGTCCAGAGAGATTAGAATTCAAGGCTTAGAGTTTAGAGTTCAGGGCTTAGTATACGGTTCAGGGCTTGGAGTTTAAGGTTCAGGGCTGAGAGTTTAGGGTTGGAAGGGCATCAGTTCTTTGAGTTGAAATATTTTGAAAGAGATATATTTTCTTAATGTTGTGGGACCCAATGGGCGGGTGGGAAATTTTGCTATGACTTAGGACAACTGTTCTTGGAATGGATGCTTGAACTTGAGATGCTGAACCCTAAGCTCTAAACCCTATAAACGCCAAACCCTAAACCCTAAGATCTGACCGAAGGAGCAGGAAGCAAATTTGCGTTGGTCGTCTGCACTGCAAGCCCCTACAACGCTAAACAAACTCTAAGCCTCATATGTACTATAATCTAAACTCCTTAAAGGGCAGGTATATAGGCTTTAGGGTTCAGGGTTTAGGGGGGGTATATAGGGGATTATATAAGAGACTACTATATAGGGGTTCTGAAGGGGGATACTAGGAGTTTATAGCTCATGTCTCCAAAGGCACTTTTTACACACCTACAGGTACCCGCGCAACACTATTTTGAGAATTCAAAGCCTGAATCCAAACACCTAGCCCCAACCCAGTCGAACCACCAACCCCCGTGAATCTACTCTGAAAGAGTTCCTTCCAAGGCTAATATGAGTTTAGCATTATTCTGCCTGCAAGTAATGGTCATTGGGGCTATATTGGGCGCATTTGCTTGAGGGCTAAGAGGGACATTAGGGCCTTGCAGTTGAGGGTTTCCCCCGAATGGTCCCCGTATAATGGGTCAAATGTGAAAGAAAATGGACAACGAAATGAACATCTGGGTAAAATACAGGTTATGTGAGAAGTCTTTCCCCTGATATTGAGCCCCCTCCCCCCCGCAGTATCAGATAGTCCCACTTGGATACAGTTGTGATATAGTTATTTCGTGCTTCCCGGGGTGGGTGGTCTAAAATCAGGGGGAAGTGATTCCTAGGCCCTAAACCCTGCAATCAAGGCGAGCTCCTTCTTGTCGGCAGGAAGCTTCTCAAGAATAGCCTAGCCAGGACAATGAGAGTTTATCCAAATCAAGGGCTCCTTTGAAAGGTCAGAAATGTACAAGGGAGTTGTATAGTGATACTTAGGAGTATGTAAGGATATGTAGGGATATATATATATATTTATTTATATATTTAGATATGCACGGATACGGTTTAGAGTTGCCATGAACCGGGGGTGTCTTTTGGAAGTCCCTGGCACAATAAGTATAATATAATGGGTCTCTATTGCAGTTGGGGTTGCCAAAAGTTAGGGGTCCCTTTGAAGGGTACACACGGTTTGCTATTGGGATATGTAGGTGCATATGTACAGATAACGAGAAAGACATACTGTTTAGGGCTTCCAAGAATAGGAGGTGCGCTTGGGAGTCCCTGTAAGTAATGAGTGGATAGTCGATATTAGATTGGGCCGCTTGTTTTATGGAAACCCCCATGTGTACTGTGTCTGTGTACGAGGTTCTTCCATGAGTGCGTTGGCTTTCACAAGGTTGTTAAAAGTATTGGCGTAGGCTTCAAGAGTTCCACGACACGGCAGGATTTATACAGGGCTGGAAATCCAATTCTGAATGTAGACTTGGCTTCCAGATTACATAGCTCCAAGTGGCTGGGAAGCCATCACTGCAATCATCCTCTATAGCTCTATATATATACACATACTTATACAGAAACTATGCAAACCATTTTTTCTGTGGGTCCGTGGGACTCTGCTGCCCACCCTAACGCAATAGCCTAACTCCAGAACCGTAATCTGTAGGACCTAAATCCTCAGCCCTAAGCCCCACACCCTACATTCCGGGGGAGGCTCATCCGGGGAAACCCCAGCCGCTAAAAAATTGACATAAGGTTTTAGGGTTTAGACAAAGGATTAGGATATGCTATATTCTTCCGAGGTCCATGTAGGTATGTAGAATATACGGTCTGGGGTTTAAGATTTTTAGGGTTTAGGGTTGGAGCATTCTAATTGAACAGGCCCCTGCACTAACCCTTATGCAACCCGACATACACCCAGTTTCCAACTCATGCTCCTCTGTTCCGATTGTTGCCCCATAATCCTGCTTGTAATCCTTATATATAGAGGGTCCTATTTCGACAGTCTCCCTAGACCCTAAACCGCAAGCTCTTTGTAACCCTAAACCACAAAGCCTTCTTATACAACTCTCTGAACCCTGTGTGACCATAAACCCTCAAAAGCTGAGAAACCCGGAGCCCTTAAACCGCAAGTGGAAGCCCTTAGGCCGCCTGCACGAAGCTGTCTGAAAAGCCCTTGAAGGTAGAATCGAACTCCGTCCTTCGCCCGCTGAGGGTTTAGGGTTTCAGAATTTTCCGGTTGAGGAATTAGTACTTTTGGCGGGCGGGTGTTGAGGGTTTAGGCTTTTCAGGGTTGATAGGACTGGGCAGGGTTCAGGGGTTCGTCGGATTTAGGTTCCAATGTGAATAAGGTTTAGGGCTTCGAGCTTTCTTGGTTTCTGCATCATTGCGAACAATTAGCTACATGCTTTCTATGCTTGTCGAGAGCAAGAAGATGCTGACATCTGTAGGGCTCCAAGCAGCAAGGACACGCATCCATGACTTTGAGGCTACAGCTGGATCACGACAGATCGCACGTTGCCATGGGGACAGGGGCAATCCCAATAAACACCCGAACGAGAAAAACTGTATACAGCCCTACCAAAGCAAAAAAAACAGAAAGTGCTCAAAATGATGGACCCCTTGAAGATACCCTAATTATTAGCGGCCGTTCTATTCATGGGAACCCTTCAAAAGAGCCGTGATTTCTCAAAGCCACCATATTGTAGTTTCCCTAAATAGGGGAACCCCAATATAGACCTTAAAATACTATAGTCCTTATTATAGGGACCCCCAAAATGGTACCCCTAATTGTGGGAATCTACCATATAAGGGGGGGTGCTTCAGCGGCGCCTTGAGCTCTGGGCTCTCGAGATCCCATGCACTCCTTTCCACTGTAGTTTCCCCAGGCCTACAATAAAAGCAATATGTTTAATAACTCCTAAACCCTACTAAAATGTAAACTGCTCATATACTAATAATGCGTATGTTTAATAACTCCCAAGGGTTCTACAGAAATAAAAATTAATCACAATTCCTAAGGAGACTACAGTCCACGCGCTTCAGGGTTTAGCGGAGCATGGCTCGCTTGGATCAATTCTTAGGTCGTTCCCCCTGACAGTAGGGGCAACAGTTACCAGGAAAGGTAACGGGACTTGCAATAACCCCTTAATACAGCCCCTTGAGGCACAGTATCAGAAGGCGGGAGGAGTATCAGTAGGCGGGAGAGGGAGTTACCATCTATAACTATGAGAACCCCAAACCCTAAACTACACTCCAGGAAACAAATATGGAAACCCAAAAGGGGGCTTATAAGGACGACAGTCCCTTTGAAGGTGGGCTAGTTGGGTTTCCATGTAAGCAATAATCTAAACTCCTGATATCCCCCTTAATAACCCCTGTAGTAGTCCCCTATATAATCCCCTATATAACCCCCTTTTAAGGAGTTTAGACCATGGCTCATGTTAGTTAAAAGTCTCGAAGTTGCCCAGAATCAAGGTACGCCTCTGTAGCCGCTCACAAAAAGGGGCTTGTTACCTTGACACCCAGCCTCCAAAACCCTACGGACTGTTGGTGTCTTGCGCGCAGCGCAAAGGGAAGTTGTTAGGATTTGGGGTGGGGGCTGGAGCTGATGGAGGCTGAATTGTACGCGGTGTCAGGTGTAGAGGCTTTGCTGTTTAGACCTTGAGCAACCCTAAACCCTGTAAACCCTAAACCCTAAACCCTATAGAACCCCTTAATAATAGTTTCCGTGTTCTTTTCCAGTATCCCTGTATAACCGCAACCCTAGACCCTAAGGCCTTTAAACCCTAAACCCTTAACCCGTAAACCCTAACCCCCCTAAACCCAAAACGCTGAGCCCCTTAAACCCTAAACAGTGTGACTGCGTGTTGCCCAGGTGTCATGAAGTTGCCGGCGGTGGACTTCACGTCGCCCAGGTTTGTGCGCAACTTGGCCTTAGGGAGTCGCTCCTCCAAGCAGATAGAAGAATACCCTAAACCTGAAACCCTAAACCTTTTTTTTTTTCACGCGGTTCAGGGTTCAGGGTTTAGTCTAGGAGTGATGGCTTCTAAACAACAAGGGCTTCTAAACAACAATCGTACCAACAATAAGAATGATACAAATTACACACTTCTCTGGGGAGTTCCTGCCTTCCTGGACCCTAGAGATAGACGGAGACTATGAGTGAACACGAAGGTCTGGACGGAAGGCTGCCAATATTAGGATCAAGGTTTCGTGAAGGTATAGGGTTGAAGGTTATCCCTAAAGGTCCAAGGACCCTGATATGAAGGCTTGGGTCCCCAACACCATTCAGGTTGTAGTGCTTGGGTCCTGAAACCCTATTATTTGAGTCCTTGGACCCTTAGGGCATGGGTTTAGGGTTGACAAGGGTTTAGGGGCTCAGGATGCTATCCCAGATGCAGAAGCTCTTGAAGACTTCTCCTTCCGAGTGTATATATACTATAGTCTCCCTAGACCCAGAATAGAAATATAGTGTTTAATCATTCCTGGGGGCTATACTTGTTATAAAGAAAACGGGAAAATTCCTAAGGAGACAGCAGGATGGGGTTTTAGGATTCATGTTCGTCAGATTACCAGGAATCCACAGCTTGAGTTTAGAGGGTTTGGGTTTAGGTCTGTATACAGGAAATGTGCGGGAAATACTTAGTCAGGGTTTCGGGCTTAGGGCTTATGATTTGGGTCTCATCACAATGCTGATGCGCCTGGTTAACAAACAGTCTGAGATTTGCTTGCCCTAAACCCTAAATCCCCCATTAAACCCGGCTCAACGAGGAAGGGGGGGAGTGAATATGGGTTCTGTACGTACGGCTATAGGAGCTAGGGCGTTAAGGCTTGGAGAAAAGTAGAAGGATCTACTCCCCAATGCCTCTACGGACAAAAACCTTGAGAAACGAGAAGAAAATGACTTGCATGGGAGCTACCAGACATGAGACTGCCACAAAGGGTAGCCTCACAGATCTTCACAGCCATCACTGGACCCGCAGCCATCTCGGACTGCCACAGGCCCTGAACCGCAGTACGTGCTACCTAGATCCACCCAACCTTCCTCATCATCATCATCATCATCATCATCATGATCCATCCCTTGAAGCTAAACACATTAGGTGGACCCCCCACCCTGTAATCGCGAATATGAGGGATGATCGTGATTGTATTAGGGTCCTCTTATATCCTTATTATACCACTATTACAAGGTGGGGAGTTCACCTTTTAAACACCAAAGATTCTGCCCAGCATCCAAAGTGGGGCCCACGTTCTCTGCTGTGGCCTGCTCCAGCTGCAAAACCCCAAACCCTAAACCCTACCTAAACCCCAACAGTAAGTAAAATAATAACCTTAAACCCATAAACATAGCGATAAAGGCCATTATTTTGCATACTTTTGGGGTCCAGGTAAACCCAAACCCTAACTTCGAACCTTTTGACTTACTGGTTCTTTGTATGGAATAGAGGAATATAATCCTCATATAACTCCTATATACTATAATTCTAACATTCCCTACTAGCCGCCAGTAAGTTCAAAGAGTAAGTTGTACCAGGAAGTGTCCAACAATGGAAAGGCATACGCAAAGAAGAGGGCTACCTTGCCAAGTGTCAAAAGTCCAGAAACGGCCTCAAGGTGGGCCTAGGGTGTAGCGGCTCGAAGTTTGGGAACTACCCAGCCCTAGAGATGCAAATCGCCCACAGCAGATAAGCCAAATAATAAATCTTTTGAACACTAGAAAAACATTACACGCTCCTAAAATCAACAAGCACCTGGACCCTCCCATGCAGTTCTTTTTTTGGCGGCCGAATAAGACCCCTAACGTGTGAGTTTTGTCATCTTTTTTATCTACGGACGGTGTTGATGGTGGAGACAGTTTACGTACCTCTCACATACAGACAACAAGGATGCCCAAAAAGCAAAATTCAAAAACTTGACAAGAGAATGTCATTTAATTGGAGCTACTCACGACTCACAACATCAGCACAAGGTGCCCGCAGATTTTTCACAGCGGGTTTGTGAATTGATTTGGCATGTTTCAGGTTTCTCATGTTCCGAGCCTGGGTTCTGCAGTAACGGCATCAAGCATTAGCAGCATTTGGTGAAGCAAGCCCATACAAAATGTTATTGGATGCGGAAGATGATACACGCGCCTGCACACTTCGGAGCCCCACACCAACCAATCAAGCAACAGAGCAACGGCTACTGGGCATTCCTTCGTGCACAAAGGCATTCGAAGGCGGCGAGCCTGTATGAAGTTGAGAGGCATATTAAGGCTAGTCAGGATGTTCAGCGCTCACCCACTCAGAAAACCTGGGCCCCAAGCAAAAGGGCTGCTTGTTACGGGACTGGACGGACCTGACGCAAACAGATCCACACTCTCTGGTAGGCACCCTGAATAAATCCCGAATAGTGCCTTTGCACCAATATTATTTAGATCCCGATGGTCGTTCAAGCCCTGAAACCCTAAACCTGAGCCGTATGGCCTCCTGCAGGTCTGCAAGAGTTGCAGTCCCCTTCTCCTTCACAGGGTCTCTCTTAGTAGCTGAGTAAGTGAACTTTCATTAAATTTTCGGAGTTTTTCAAAAAATAAAAACCTACTGGAACTTGTAGGATACCCTGGGCCAGGGGACTCAGCAACTAGGCTGTGGCCAAGCCATCTTCGGGAGCTTCAGCTCTCTGGGGCCTTCCCTAATTTGCCGAAAAAGGGAATTGATGCCCAGCCCTGCCATCTAGCTTCTCTCCATACGATCGTGATGTGGATGACGCACGGTGCTCCCGGAACTCAGAACATGCCCCCTGTGTTCCGAGTAGCCTACTGGCTGCTGGAGTAGTAAAACAAACGCACCACAAGTAGGAGCAACAGCAAAAGCAGCCCTAGAAGGGAATTTCACTGGGCCAATTCAGAGGTACTGCAGGACAGTAGGCATGCTTGTCTTAACATCAGCGCCTTAAAGGCTTCGGTTAACTCAATGATGAAAGACGCATAATGTCTGCTGGATACAACAGCAAATGCAATGAGGGCATTCAACAGCACAGCCGCAACAACTTGAAGAACAAGAGAAACACAGATGGTCCCAAAGAGCTGACTCGGGACATGGTAGTCATCAGCCACAGCGAATAAAGTTTCGAGCATTTCTACTATCACTGATACATCATCTCCCTCCCCCCCCCCCACTCACTCCACTAGCAGTGGTAAAACGGAAATACTACGGACCTGGTGTGAAAACAAGCATCCCGGGGGTCAGTGCTAGTGGGTGGGGGTCTGACTTTCCTCAAGCTAAACTCCCTCCTGTCCTCTCTCTCTCTCTCTCTCTCTTATATATGTATGTACGTATGTACATATCTGGGTAGATAAGAGGTTCTCAAAACAGGAACTCTTGGTAGGGACTCTGGAGGTATGCGGGGTCATAGGAAACTCTAGGTATGCACCTCAAAACTAGAACCGCGCCTAAACCCTAAAATTCTAGAATCCTCAACCTTGAACTCCTAAAATCTTAAACCCTTAACTCTCTCTGGGGCTCCCAGTTCTCTAAATATCAGGCTACTGGGCTACGTAACTATAGGGTATATAGAACCTAGAACCTATTATTTAGGTAACTGGAGCCCTAGGGTCTATCAGACTTGCAACACCACCACCAGTCCGTGAGGTGGCTGAGGTAGTCTCCAGCAGACCTGGCCTGAGCTGCGCCGCTGGACCAAGGTGGACATGTCTCAACATAGCCCATGTACTATATGGGGGTTTCCCAAAATTAGGGGTACCACTTTAGGGGTCCCAATAAGAAGGATTATAGTATTTTGGGGTCTATATTGGGGTCCCCCTATTTTGGGAAACTACCCTTTGGCTGGTTGTCAAAATCATAGTCCATTTTGGGGTACCCTACATAACAGGTGCTGTATCATAATAGGGATCCAAAAGAAGACCATAATTTTGACAACCATCCATATAGGGTTTAGGATTGTGGACTTAGGGTTTCGGGTTGAGGGGTTCGGGCTGAGACCTTAGAGTTGAGGGTTTCAGCTTTCTGTTTGTTTTCCACATGTGAGCTACAGTCAATATAACCCATGATATAACCCATGTAATTAATGGACATGGGTTCTGACTGAGGAATCTTTCTAGGACTATGCTAAAGTTACTAAACTATTAAAGGGACCCATATGTCCACCTTGATGATCCCTTGGCAAGCCGAATATCGGCAGCAGCTCATATACAACCCTAAACAAGGACACGCTACGTACACCCCCCACCCAGTAATAGTGACTGGGAAGGATAATGGTAATTACATGAGGGGGTAATGAAGGGCCTGTCATAATCCTATTCTACCACTACATGAAGACTTAGGGTTAGGAGGCTCTTGATAAGGACACACCCCCCCCGGGTTCCGGAACCTAAAAAAAGTGCTACATAGGCTTTCTTTTAACCTACTACGGTTGATAAACCTGGGGAGGGCATTCTTGGGGCGGATAGCATTGTAACCCCTCACGTGGGGACCCTAGGGATACGTAGGGATTATATGGGGTCTTCTCCGGGATTGGTTCTGCAGAATACCCCATCTTCTATCTTGAGGACACCGGATACTAACTGAGTAACATACAGGAGTTGGCAAGCGGAGAGAGTTTAGGGTTTAGCAATTACGCTGGGGATCCAAGCGTACAAATAATACCTACATTGGGCCCTGAAGTCTGCAGATACTACCGACATTCACCTATTTGGTTCACTAGGGTTACTGCTTAAGATGTTTGAGTGTGGTTTGCAACCGTCGTGGCTGTCCCTATGATGAGGGTTTTGGTAGTTGGGGGTCTGCGTTGGGGTCCTCCTATGTAAGGAACCTCACATTTAAACTTGCTTCAAGCGCGCTACAGACTGGGGACATTTTCCAGACCCATCAAAGCCTCAGCCCACACGCCTGACCCTTGAACCTGGACCATAAACCTTAAACGGGTTTAGGGAATAGGGTTTAGGGTATAGGGGAAGTATTGTTTAGGGTATGTACTACTGTCATGTGAAACAGACCAAAAGGCATGTAACTAAACGTAAATTTCTTGGGATGTGGGACATAACCCCCGAAGTCTTCTGGGTTGCTGACAAGGAACTTCAAGAAAGTCACCAGATGGATACGTAATAGACGCTGCGGATTTGTCATCGCGATAACATCATTCAAGCTCTGCCATCCTATACCCTTAGCCCAGACCCTAGGCCCCTAGCTCTCAACCCTAGAGACTTTAGGTTAAGGGTCTAGGGTTTAGGGTTTTGAGGGTTTTAGGGCTTATGGCAAGCCACAGCTCTAAACCCTAAATCCTGGCAGCAATCCGACGTGACATCTTGCAAAGCTCTAGATGGTAGTTTCCCAAAATAGGGGGTCTCCAATGCACCCTAAACCCCAAACCCACTTATATTGTAGTCCTTATTATAAGGATCCCAAAATGGCATCTGTAATTTAAGGAAACCGTAAACCTCAAACCCTAAATCCTAAACCCCAAACATCCCCTACATAACTCCTAAAGCTTCCTTTAAAGGGTACCCTGAATTAGGGAAACCCTGAGATCTTGATCAGGCAAGGAGCGCAGGCCCCCAACTTCTCGGCCTCATCCTCAGCTTAGGTTTAGGGTCTAGGCTTAGGGTTGAGGGTTCACCGTTCAGGGCTTAATGTTCAGGATTTCGAAGCGCAGGGGTAGTTGAAGCTAGATGCAGTTTAGTTTTGACATGAGATGTCAAAACTTTGCGAAGTTCATGAAAGCGGCTTTGAAAGGTTCATGAGGGCTGAAGATCTTGTTCTGCTCCTTGAATGTACACGTTTCTGTGGAGCTTTTGAGGGACTAAGTAATTGTACTTAGATACAACCCATTTTCTAAGCCATATAAGAACCGCAGTTATCCGTGCTCCCACAAGTACTTGGAAGAACGCCCGGACTTAGGAAGTAGTTTGATCATGGGGATAGCAGGAGATATTACATGCTTTACAGGAGTTCTAGGTATTCAAGCATCGGGTCAGGATGCTGCTTTGCCCCAGCTGGCAAGCTTTGCGTGGGCTCTGACAAGGCTAGGTACAGGCCTCATGGCGGACTACTGCATGGAAGAGAAAGAGGTCTGTCAAAAGTAGATGTTCATTCTCAGAATTAAAGCTCCAGCTCCTGCCAGTAACATCTGAAGATTAGGTGTCTGGTGTGTGCACAGCATGCACAGCCGTCATTTTGAAGAATGCCCATGTTATTGTGGCTCCTGAACTTCAAGGAGAAAACAAGGTCCTTCACCAATGGTTTTTCAAGCGAAGAACGTCTTTTTGGGGGGTAGCTGGAGTTACGCTATGGCCTGTCAGGGTTATGGGTTCATGTTTGAGTCCCCTAGGCCCTCCAAGTTCTTCAACAAATCTTCTTGGGCTTCCTGACTTTCCAACACAGCTGTTAAATTTGTCCATGAGCAGTTTCGCCAGGAAACGGATGATGCTTGCTTCCAATATACCCAATAGGCCGGTGACATATTGGAACCACAAATAAACACTTCCTGTATCCCGGCAACCCCATCTCATCCACATGAACCCCAAAATGCCCTCACAGTTCTGATAGAATATCGTAAGGATCCCATTATCTGAAGTTGCATAGAAGAAAAACACACCTTGTGACAGAGCCCTTTGAATCCCCGCAGAACGTTCCCATGCCATCCTTACGGAGTACCGCTTCTGCCCTCACCGCCCAAAGGTTTAGGGTTTAGGCTTTAGGCGTTTAGAGGTTTAGGGCTTAGTTATTAAAACCCCTGGAACCCTGCAACCTATCTCTATCGAATCCCTAGATAATCCCAAACTACCACGTCAAATTAAAATACGATTGCCATGTTCAACCCTTAATCCTGAACCGTAAACTTGGGTAGTTCTCATAAATGAGGCGACCGCAATATAGACCCCGAAATACTAGATTTTCGATCATACGCCCTCCCCAAAATTACCTGTCAATTTTGGAAACCCTAATCCCCATGATCCTATATGATATCGCTTCCCTGACCCTAAACCCCAAACCAATGAACCCTAAACCTTCAACCTTGTAAGCTGCAAACTCCAAACCCCAAACCCCAAACCTTAATACCCTAAACCCCAAACTCCAAACCCTAAACCCAAACCCCAGACTCCAAACCTTAAACCCCAAAACCTAAACCCCAAACTCCAAACCCTAAACCCCAAACTCCAAACCCTAACCCCAAACCCTAAACTGCGACCGAAGGACATGGAGACCGATGGGTTTTAGGAGCGCCCTCGGCAGGGCGGGTTTAGCGGCTCGCTTGTACGTGGAAGGTTTAAACCTTAAAGGGGTTATATAGGGTTTAGGGATTAGGGATTAGGGTTTAGGGATTAAGGTTTAGGGTTTGGGATTTAGGTTTTAGGCTTTAGGGTTTGGGATTCAGCGTTTCGGCTTAAGGGTTGGACTTCAGGGTTTGCGGAGTCTATCTAAATAAGAATAATGGAGAATCAAATGGAACAGAAAATGGAAAATCAAATGGAAGCTGGGCGAACAAATTGGTTTATAGGGATTGTAGCCTGCTTGGAGGGTCAGAGAGATGTGGTAAGCTAGTAAACTACTGGCAATACCTGGGTTATTATGTCTTCTACCTTCCAGACCTGGTACGAAGTAAGGAATGAGGGAATGGCGTCATTGCCTACAGCCAGCAATAGAGTCCATGTGCGCCCTTCCCCATTCCCTACCAAGCGACAGCGGTTGATTGGATTGTGCCACTTGGAGATTAGAGTTTCAACGCCCTCTGCTGGCTAAGGAAAAATAGTTTGTGCTGAAGAGGAAGCGCGTCTTCTCCATAACTTTCAGGTGATTGTGCCAAGATTTGTCCTGACAGTACCCTTTGGAAGACTGCAAGGATCCGCTTCAGCGTGCAATTTGGGGTTTAGTGTTGGTTGGTCTTCGTATCTACGGACAGATCGGGATTCTGTCCGGGGTTGCCAATTACAAATTTCTGAGGCCCCTTTGATGTTCCATGTTGTTTACCCGCGGGTAGGTAACATGGCACCTGTACGTTTAATCCACAAGCCCCAAACGCTAAGCACAAAATGCCCCAATACTGCACATTGAATAAGATCTATGTAGATCCTATCCTAGTTTTGGGGACTTGGGCTTTATAGAAAGTCCTTACGAAGCCTAGGCAAGATTGAGGATCCAGGTGTTTAGTCTGCACATGCCCTGGATACCCAGCAAAGCGCAGAATTTCCAGCTCTTCTGTGTCATTCTAGCAAGGATTACGAAACCATTCGCCTAAACTCTAAACTCATTGCATAGTAATGAATGATGGAGCCAAGCAATTTTCCTGTACCTTGCTAGAAAGCGTCTGAAAGCGTGTACTGTAGGGGGCCTTCATGACTACCAGTATCCTTTTGAGGTCTATTTGAGGTACCCTAAACCCTAAAACCCTAAACCCTAAACCTACCATACAAGAGTTCGACAAGGAATCTGGGGCCATAATGTACAAAATCCTTCTTTCAAGCCCGGACACATATACCCACGTTCGATGTCCTTTTCCGCTCTACCTCCATGTGGTTCAACATTCTGGTAAGTTGTGATAATCCCTGTCAGAGTTCTGCATCCTACTCTATTCTATCTTGCCCTGCAGGATACAGCGGTTTAGGGTTTAGGGTTTAGGGTTTAGGGTTTATAGAACATTAAACTTGCACCCCCTTAGTCCCAAGCGGGATATAGCTGCATACTTTGTATGTACACAACAGATGGGAAAAAGAGTGATCAACCTGAGGGCCTTCATTAACCTTAAGCTTGCAAAATGGAATCCTTCAAACCAAAAAAACAAGACCAAAATCACAGAAAAAAACACCCTAAACCCTAAACCCTAAATCCCCTTCCCCTCAGCTTTCCCCGGCAGGGAGCTGAGCAGCGGTGAAGCCTTGAGTCACCTCACACGTTTCGAAAAAAGAATATAGTAGGAATATGGTTTAGGGTTTAGGGTTTAGGGTAGCTATATGGTAGATACTTGGGCCTTAAAGTAGGTATATGGGAACCCCTTTCGGCCTTAAGTATCTACCATATACCTACATGGACCCCCAGAGGGTCCACATATACAACCATTAGGGAATTGGGACCCATAATTCCTGCTATAATTCCCTAATAGTTGTATATATGGACCCTCTGGGGTAGGGTTTAAGGATTTAGGGTTCGGGATTTAGGGATTTACGGTTCAGGATGGTTCAGGGCTTATCCCCAGGGTCCAAGTACCAGGTACTTAAAGTTTTCGTCGTAGTGATTGTTGTACAGGTTTTGGGGGAGTATATGACTATTGGATATAACATGGGGTGAGACAAGGGTAATGGAAAAGAAAATGGAAACTACTATTTAGGGTGTAGGCGTAGGAAATCTTGCGAGAGGGGGGAAATGGATCCCTGTAGTAATCCCTATATACTTATCCCCATATATATCCCTGTAATGGTGCCCATATTCAACCCCCACTTCCCCTGAAGCACCAGTAGGATGGTTTAGGATTTAGGAGAGCCCCTTCTGAAGATCCTAAACCCTAAATAGTAGTTTCCATTTTCAACTTCTCCATCATATACCCTTATCTAACCCCACATTATACCCAATAGTCATATACTCCCCCAAAACCTGTACTCAATACCGTAATTCCTGAGATGCGAATTATAGAGAGGGTGGTGCAAGATTTCCAGCACACAGGGACCCTTCGGATTTAGGGAGGGAATCAGGGGTTAGGGATTTTGCTTTGTGGGAGATTTGGGGTGTGGGGATTTAGGTTCAGGGTTAAGATTTAAGGCTTTAAGGTTTGTGTCGGTTTGGGGTTCGGGGGTTAGGTTTTAGAGCGTTTCTGAAAATGGTGCGCCTTAGGAGCCCAAGGACTTTATGTAGGGATCATGCGCAGATTCAGGGTCTAAAGCAAGATTTCGGCAGGGGCATGTTTTCGACCTCTCAGGAAAGCACACCCAAGAGCCCAAGACATACACTTGCCTAGGAGAAATGTGTTGTACTTGCCTTCCTGGAACAATAAAATGTCTACCTCCTATACCAAAATCATGCCCCTAAACCCTACACCCGAAGCTCCGCATCTGTTCTAGTGGCACATGCAGGCCCCAGACGTACTAGCCTGTAACATTGCATTATGTTCCCCATTAGGGTCTAGGGTTCGGGTTTAGGGCCACGAATAACCCCCGCATATGGTACCATTGTATATTGGAAGAATATTTATTGGGGGGTGGTGGAACATCTATATTGTTAGGGGGGCATTAATATCTTGAGGCTCCATCTGCCAATGAAGGAGACCCTCAAGCCTAAGCCTGAAACCCTAAATCCTCGACCCTTAGCCCCAAACCCTAAGCTCCAAAGCTACAAAGTCAGATAGACCCCAAGTCATAAAACTGATGCTGAAAACCTTAAATCCTGAACCTACCGAATCCTAAACACCTGAACTCCGAAGCCTTAAACCTTGAATTGTAGGTTCCATTAACTTTCCATGTTCTACTCCGCTTGGTTTTCAAGCATAAGCCCTCTACCTACCAAATCCAAGACCCTAAACCCTGAATCCCTCAATCCCTAGGCGCTACATCCTGAATCCGAGACCCTAACCCCGAAACTCTAAACGCTATATAACTCCATCATAGTAGCTTCCATTGTTTCCATTGGCCCAATGTATCCCCTAAACCTAAATCCTAGACCCTAACTCTGAAACCCTAAACCCCTAAACCCTAAATCCTAGACCCTAGACCCAAAACCCTATATAACCCCATAGTAGCTTCCATGTTATTTTCC
>CAJNIZ010003598.1:0-20374 GCA_905231905.1 Symbiodinium pilosum | reverse complement strand
TTGACTTTCGGGCTTCCGCGGACCTCCCGCGGACCTTTCGCGGAGCTTCCGCGAAGCTGCCGGCAACGCCGCGTGCCCGGATATGCTTTTTGGATAACTTGCAAGAATGGTCCCAAGGCCCAAGAAGACATGTTCCTGAAAGCATTTTGGTGGCTTCGTTCAGGGCTTCAAGGTTGTAGTTAAATCGTTGGGATGACACATAGACATACATAGCTGGTTAGCTGGTTCGACTTGCATGTTGAGAGCCAGAGATTCTGAAAACTTGAGCTTCATCAAGCCCTTCCGCGAAGAAATGCTTCCGCGGAGCTTCCGCGTCCTTCCGCGCGCACAGGAAAACCTAGTTTTCGGACCATGATTTTGTGAGTTTCTGTGCTGCACACTTATACTTGATCTACCGCAAGAAAACGGCTGCTCAATTGGGGTCATGAAGGGTTTGAATTCTCCACCGTATTTTCAACAAACCCCACACCCGAAATTCTAAACCCCGAGATTGGGGGTCGACCTAGAATTAAGGGATGTTTGTAACGATTTTCCAGTGGGTAGCTTCCGAAGGCTCAGCCAATACATGGCAGGACTTGTGTCTGTGGTCCCACAAATTGGGCACACACATATATGTGTATATAGATATATTCATTTATTTATCTTTCTATATACACTCACTAGTATTCCTCGGAGATCCTCTCTACACCCACCAAAAACCATACAACAAACCCTGTACATCTTTGATAAGAACAACCCCAGCTTCCATTCCATTTCCATTTGACTTTGGGGGATAGTACCCTGAAACTAAAACCCTAAATCCTACACCCTCAATCCTAGACCCTAAACTTCTTATATAAACCTTATCTACCTAGACCCCTGGGGGCATCTACCAAGTGGAACCCCCAATATGAGCTATAGCCTAAATTCAAGCTATCCCCCTAATAACCCTTCTTGCAGCCCCGTATGTACTATCCGAAAAAACCCTCCTTTCAAGGCGTTTAGACTATAGCTCATGTGGTACCTAACACTACCTTATAGGGTAAGATCCAGGAGGCCTTAATGGAGATCTACTTTCTAGATCCGATCCTGCCAGGGGTCTGGAAAAGGGTACCCACCTGGTAATTCTCAGACGAGTCCTACATACCTTAGGTAACTCTATAGGGGGTTGCAAACAACGATGCGGTATTCTGACTGATAGAATCCCTAATTTAGGCACTACCCGCCGACGACAGAAAACAGAAGGAACCATAATTCTGACAGTCGCCTACAGGATCTCCTCTCGAAATTTCCCTAAGCACTTCAATGTACCCATGGGGTCTCAAGGGCCCTACTAAGATTGGAATAAGGGACTATAATCCCCGCACAATCCCTATAGAAATTATTCCCGTCTACCCTGCCAAGAACCCTAAGCCTTCAACCCTAAAACCCTACACCCCTAACCTAGAACCCTAAACCCTAAACCGCTGAAACCCTAAACCCCTAAAACCCTAAAAGCCTGAACCCCTAAAACCTTAAAAGCAAGTGAAGCCTAAATTCCTAGATCCCTTCCGGGAAGCTGGCGAGAACTCAGCTGCCCCAGGCTGTGCATTTCCGGAAGGGAAGATGGCCAGGAACCTCATTTAGGGTCTAAGATTTGGGTACCCATTGGGGTAATCTTGGGGTAATACTGGGGTAATGGAAAAGAAGATGGAAACTACAATGTAGGGTTTAGGATTTGGGGAGTAAGGGATTTAAGGATTTAGGGGTTTAGGGATTTAGGGTTTACAGAATACAGGATCTAATCTAGGATAATTCTAAATGAGTATACCGAGAAGATGGCAAGGATCCGTGTGAATTTGGATTGGGTTTAGGGTTTAGGGCCCACCTGTAACCCAAAATGCTTACAGTCTACTAAGTCTTACCCCTTGATGAGTAGGTAGAACCAGTACAACAGCAGAGAATTCCCCAAACCCTAAACCCTGAATCCCTAAGTTCCAAAATCTCCAAACCCTAAGTCCATAAACCCTGACACTTGGACTGCCTTTATGAGATGTTGAGCGGCAGTGGGTTTACTGGTTTCTCTCCTTGGTTGGCGGAGTTCTTGCCTTCATCCTTGGCAGAAGGCAGCTTTCGTAATTTGTGCTCAGCTCCACCTCAGCATCCCCGTCTTATCTACGACCTCTTGGGAGCTTCTGATAGTAGTAATAACTTGATAATCTTGCCATCAAACATTGTGAGGAGCATTTCCCACGACATCTTGCCATTATCGGCGAGGAAAGCACGTTAAGTCATACTGATGGTGAGGCACTTGGTGGCCCCCTTAATCACCTTGACATACTTCTCAATCTCGGTGATGGTTGCCACGATAACTTCCCCCTCGGCCTTAGGCTCGCTTGGCGTGTGGTTGCTCAGCATGTCCACGCCCCATGCCGTTGGCCTGGTCAAACCTCCGAAGCTTCACGTATGGCAATCGCAAGGTCATGCAGTGATGTATCCACGCAGCCCATCCGTATATAACCCCAATATGATCCTGTTACAATATAGTAGTTTCCCATGATATTTCCATCATCCCTAGATAGCCCAATATCACCCCAGTATTCACTTCGATGATGGCTAGCTCGGCCAAGACTTTTGAGATTGTCTCAAGCACTTCTACCTTCAAATGCAAACCTATAGTCCCCCTTAAGTAGATACATAATAATAATCCTAATAATATAACATAGAATAATATAATATGATATACCCCATATTCTATTTACTTAAGGGGGACTATAAACCTTTGTCTTTAGGACCCAGAGTTGGCAATGGGTGGCTTTTCGGTTTAGGGCTTAGGGTTTAGGCTTAAATCCGGAGCGTTAAGATTTGAATGCAACCTAAAACTACGAAACTGAAGGTCAGTGGAGCCAGATGTAGATCCTAAAAGAACCGTATATGATCCCAATAAACCCCAAAGTTTAGGATTTAGGGCTAAGGTAAAGCCAATGTCCCAAACCCTAAGGCTGAACCCTGTATGTATGTATGTATGTATGTATGTATATTATATATATATATAGACAGCTTAAATCCTACACCCCAAACCCTCTACCCTTAAACCCCAAATCCTGCACCCAAACCCCAAAACCTTTATCTTAAAACTCAAGGCCTACACTGTAAGCCCAGTGGACCCAACATAAAACAGTGTTTTCTGATACTTCCTTGGCTTATACTATAGCGAATGAGAAGTCATTGCTGAGAAGCCTACAGTAAACCCTACACCCTTACCCCTGCAGCCTCAGCCGTAAACCCTGTATCCTAAATCTCAAGCCCTACACATAATACTCTCATACCCTAAGCGCCAAGCCCTTAGCCCCAAATCCTACACCCTAAACCCCTAATCCTAAACCCCAAACCCTAATTC
This sequence comes from Symbiodinium pilosum, assembly GCA_905231905.1. Taxonomy (NCBI): domain Eukaryota; class Dinophyceae; order Suessiales; family Symbiodiniaceae; genus Symbiodinium; species Symbiodinium pilosum. The sequence goes on along the minus strand of CAJNIZ010003598.1, from coordinate 17,016 downwards.
CTAAACCCTAAACCCTACATCCCAAGCCCCAAACGCTAAACCCTAAATCCAAAAACCCTAAACCCCTAAGCCCTACAGGAGAACTTCCTGCCACCGTCTGGGCAGCCGAACTCCGGATGGTTCCAAGCCTGAGTGGCTCCCCTAAGGGTTATACACTTGGGATATATAGGGGATAATGGAAAAGAAGATGGAAACCCTAGGTCCCTTTAAAGGGATATATAGGGACTATATAGGGTTTTAGGGTTAGAGGTTTTCGGATTTAGAGTTTAGGGTCTAGGGTTAAGCGCTTAGGGTTAAGAGTTTAGGGTTTAGGGATCTAGGGTTTAGGGATTCAGGGTGTAGGGTCGAGGGTTTTAGGCCTTAGGGATTGGGGTTAAGGGGTTTAGGGTTTCCCTCCCCCAATTATTGAACCCCCCGCTTGGGTTGCCTATCAATAATGGAGAATCAAATGGAAAATAATGTGGACAACGAGATGGGACTTGAGATTGCGGGGGTTAGGGTTTCCCCAAAGTAGGGTTATGTGGTTGAGGGTTTCCCGCCCCTTAACCCCCGACCCCCTTGCAGTCAAGAGTGGTTTCTACAGGGGACTATATGGGGCTTAGGGTTTAGAGTTTAGGGTAAGGGTTTAGGGTATGGGTTTAGGGTTAAGGGTTTACGGTTTAGGGTAAGGGTTTAGGGTTCTAGGGCTCAAGCAGGAATTATATGGGGGATACAGGGCTTCTATAGGAGTTATGCAAGGGGGTCTGTAGGAGTTATGTAGGGTCTTTCACAGGAGTTCTATGGGGGAAATTTGGGGTTTTTAGGTGTGCTTCCCAGATTAAAAGCTCCGAAGAAATCGAGGAGCTTGAGGCTCCTTCGTGGAACCCTAGGGGTTTAGGGTTTAGGGCTGTTGAATCATAACCTAAAATTTCGGATTCTGTACTAGGATGATATGACTTAAAGTTCACACCCACCAAGGAAAGAGGTTTTGGCGTCCCTGCTTAAGGGTTGCTTTCGGGTTGGGGCTTAGGATTTGGGATTTGGGGTGAAGGGCTTAGGGTTTAGGATTCAAGGTTTAGGATTTAATTAGGGCTTAGGGCTTAGGATGTGTGATTTTTGAGGCTCGGGAGCGGTCCATTCAGGGGATACTGATGTTTTGGGATCTCACGGCCATCCCCGCTTTGGGACATCTACGTTTAAGGGCCAAAGATTTGCCGTAGTAGCGTGTTGCACGAGCGAGGGTTGGAACAAACCTCTGCGTTCAGGATTTTGAGCTGAGCTTTGCCGAACTTCATGAGATGAAAAATACTTAATAGTTCGTATCACACCCTCATCGCCCTTATGCATTTGTATGGATCCAAGGACCCTTACATACCTACTGGATACTCCAATACTGCTGTGCCCCTACCTTAAAACAGTTCAGGGTATCGGGTTTAGGGTACATAGGTACGGGGTTGACTTTCTACATGCTAAACGAATGAAGCTACAAATCGAGTTGAGGACTTAGGGACTTGGGTTTAGGGGCTGGGACTTAAGGATTTGAGTTCATGGTCAAAGTTTGGCATTGCAAGGAATACAACTTTCCCATGGTGAAAAATGGTCCCTGCAATGACGCAAACATGTTGGCCTTCTGGTTTAGGGCTTAGAGCATCCCAATTTCAAAGACCTAGAACCTATGAACCTTAAAGCCCTCAAATGGCTACTGGCAGCTGGGTGCTCGGCATAGGTGTCTGATTTGAGGTTCACGGTTTCCTTCACGCCACCCTAGGTGAATGCTGATGCTGGTGGGCTTTACTTATGGAGTGGGGGCATGGGTTGCAGGGCTTCTCCTGGGGGATGAGAGAGGTAGTGCCATCGCGACCCCTTTCACATTCTAAATAGCAGGCAGAAGTCCAAGGCTTATCCTTTCCAGCGCGAAATTTCGGGGCGTTTGGGGCTCATGGTCTCAATCCCCCACTAAAAGAAACAATCCCTATAACCCTAAACCCTAAAACCTAACCCTAAACCCTAAACCCTAACCCCTAACCCCTAAACCCTAACCCCTAACCCCTAACCCCTAACCCTAAACCCTAACCTCTAAACCCTAAACCCTGAAACCAACTCTGGAAAACAGGGATTGCAGAACCCAAGGGCTCCAAAACAGCCCCCTGTAAGTAAGATTTCAGGACTTCAGGGCCCAATGTGACTTTTAGGGTTTAGGGTTTAGGGTTACAATACTCCCCTGCTATAGAGGCCCCTTTAAGGAGTTTAGACTTCAGCTCATGTAGGTGTTATTTGTAGACATGGAGCCCGGATGGAAACAACAGTCATTCTGGGGAGCTGGTCGGGGTCTGAGGTAGGTATGAGGGGACGTGACTCGTGCATTCCGACTGCATAACTGCCGTGAACTGTAAACCCTTTAGGTTAGGGTTGTATTGGGATTATATTGGGATAATGAAAAATGAACGGGAAACTACTATTTGGGATTAAGGGTTTAGGGTTGGGGTTTAGCGTTGAATGCCGCGCTGGAACTCGGAATCTCCGGGCTCAGAGAAAAGCAATACACGAGCAAGTCATCAGTACGGTTTACGGTTGAGAGTTTTATTCAGCTTAGATATATATGGCAATATTGATAGCCTTCAAAATGGGGGGGGCTGACTGATGCAGCAATATAAGCGAATCCTCGTGGGCGTGTGCTATGCCTTAGAGTGCCCTAAATCCTGAGCCCTGAACTGAAACCCCAAACCCTAGACCCTAAACCCTAATCCCACACCCTCAGCTCTAAACCCCAAATCCTAAACCCTAAACCTCAAAACCTTTGGTCATGCCAAAGCTTCATGAAGTGTCCAGTGTACTGTGTTTAGGGTTTAGGGTTTAAGGGATTCTGTGGGTTTAGGGTTTACAGTTTAGGGTTTGGAGCTTAGGGTTTAGAATTTGGTGTTCGGGTATAGGGTTTAGGGGTTAGGGTTTGGGGCTTAGGGCTTACGGGATAGGACCCCCCCACCCAGTAGTAGCGACTATAAGGGATAATAAGGACTGAAAAATAGATCTACTATACAGTATACTCCTCCTGTACCACTATTACACGGTAGGTGTTCCTCCTAGTAAACAGCTTGGGTTTATGGTTTCAGGGTATTCCTCAGCCCTGTGGCCCTATGTCTTCCTAGGATCCCGCTAGCTATTCCCTTTTCTTCAGCCTGAAAACCGTTAAGACCCCAAACCCCGAACCCTCAAGGTCAAGAAATGAAAGCTCAAGCCTAAGCCCTGAAACCCCAAACCCTGGACCCCAAGCCCTAAAGCCGTAAAACCCTGAACAAAGAGACCCTTAACCTGAAGCCCTGAAGCCATAAAGCTTGACGCCACATGTCATCATAAGTACTACCCTTACTATCTAGCGGTACTACGTTTCGAATAATCTATTTTGAAGGTTTTTGGGCCATGAGTTTATCTACTTTAGGGGTCCAGGTAAACCCTACATCCTGAAACCTAGGCCCTAAACTGCTCAAGGCTGGGGTTCTTGCGGCATCCTGTTCGTAGCTCCATGGAGAGCAAACAATGTTGGCCTGGACAAGTCCAATCCTTTTCATGGGGATCCGCAGAAAAGTAACCCTAATTATGGGAAAGATCCTTGTATAACGGTTATTTGGGGCTTATGTAGGGGCTGTTACATGGCTTACATAGGTACCATGTTTGTTGTATAGTGTATACTGCGGGCATCGTTTATCCACAGCCGCGTGGGCTATTCTCAGGAATCGGCGCTCTAACTCTATTGCTGCTAGACATATGGATAGACTTACAAGAATGATTAGAAACTGACTGCTCTAAACCCTAAACCCCAAACCCTACACCCTAAACCCTACACCGTAAACCCTACACCGTAAACCCTACACCCCAAACCCTACACCCTAAACCCTACACCCAAAATCCTGCACCCTAAACCCTACATCCCAAACCTTACACCCTAAACCCTACACCCTAAACCCTACACCCCAAACCCTACACCGCAACCCTACACCCTAAACCCTACACCCTAAACCCTACACCCTAAACCCTAGACCCTAAACACTAGATCGTAAAGCCAACACCATAACCCTACACCGTAAACCCTACACCTTGATTCCAAAGGGTGTGCTGAGGCAGGGCTAGCTGGTGGGATTCTTCTGCTCCAAAATGACTGGAAGCCCGTTTGATGACCAATGTTAGTTATTCCCCTAATAACGCGCTTATAAGAGCCTGGCTTAACATATCCCAATTTAGGGTTTAGAGTTTAGGGCTAAGTGAATGGCCCCTACATTTCTGCCAAGATATGGCCTGAAAAGCCTCCCTTGTTTTGAAAGGCTGTCCACATGGTTGTCCTATCACCGTATGCAGCTGCCCGAAACAACTGACACCTGCCCGTGCAGGTTTTCCTGCTGGTCTGGGCGAGGATAGAGGCCAGGTAGTTCTCAGACTGCTCAGTAGGTTAACCTCATATAGCAGCGGATGGTAGAGAGACACTTAGACCTGCAACCCCAAGCACTAAACTCTGAACCTGCTAAACACTTATCTCACAACAGGCTCTATAACTCTGCAAGCAAGAATTTAAGTCGCTTCTCTCTCTCCGAGCGCCCCTGAATATCAGTGCTTCAGTGAGTAACTCGCAGGAAAACCTCTTGAAGTCCGAAAAAAAAAAACATGGCCATGCCTTTTAGCGATACGCTTTCACATACTACGGTGCATGGCTCGAAACTCCGAAGCCTGCAGCCTAAGCCTCGAGGGCCAAACCCAAACCTCGCAAATCACACCCCAAGCCCTATTCAAGCGGTTTAGGGTTTAGGGTCCCCTCCCTCCATGCGGTTTAGGGTTTAGGGTATAGGGTCCCCTCCCCCCAATGCAAACAGGCTCTCTCAGCAAAGGATAGTTTATGTTCAAGCCGCTGTTTGCGTTCCGTGGTTGTGGAAGTCCGTATATGCCCTAAAAACTCGACCCTGTACATCCCTGCATATCTCCATCCAGCCTCTGTCAATATGTGTGATACCTGTACATCATTCTTGGGGTTCTATTGGGATAATGGAAAATAAAATGGAATCTACTATAGTATGCTGGGGCTATATTGGGGTAATATGGGGGTAATGGAAAAGAACATGGAAACTACTACTGTATATCATGTGTGATACCTGAAACTAAAACCTTCAATCCTAAACCTATATGTATATTATTATACGATTGCGGAAAGTGTAACCTCAGCCCTAGGCCCTCGGCCTTAGACCATACGACCCAGAGACATACACTCCCCCAAACTAACATGGAAACCCATACGGCCCCCCTTTAAAAGGACTGGGGTATATGTCTGGTATGTAGAAACAGCCCTGGATAGAAGCCTCAATCCTGACCTTCATCCCAGAAGTAGGCAACAAGAAAGGTCCACAGCCAATCACCAAAGGCAACTCTTCTTCAACTTTGGTAGGGTTTAGAGGTCTATAACTTTGGTAGTTCAAGTGCCTACATAGGTTTCACACTGATTTTGCCATCTTCTGTTCCATGAGATTCTCCATTGTTGGGTCCCTAAACCGCCGGCCTCCGCGTTGCGGAAAGGGTCAAAGTACGAGACGTCCAGGGACGAATATGGAACCTTAGTACTAGGGCTTTGGGTTCCTTAAGGTTCAGGCTCAAGGTTTGGGATTTAAGGTCACAAAATTTCAGCACGGTGAAATTCACAGTAATAGTGGAAACATTAAAACTTGACTGACGGTGGTACTCATATGCATAGAAAATATGCTCACATTCATGAGAACTATTAGTAACAACAATTGCAAGAGTAACAAGAGAAATAATCTTTCTGTAGCAATGATAACAGCAAGAATAACTAACAACCGTTACCATAACCCTAAAGCTTAGGAGTGACCGGTGATCATAGTCTTAAACGCCGCGCGCAGCAACATGCTGGCAATTCCGGGGGTGGGGGGCTTCGGAGCCTAGGGTTTGGGGTTTGGGTCTTAGGGTTTCCAGGTATCATGGTTCAGAGTGCAAGTAGGGGATTCGAGATTTGTGGGTGTGGGGGTTCTAGAGCAGTTGAGGTTTCAGCTGTCAAAGGTTTTTAAAGTCATGTATCTGGCGCATCTTCGAAGCTTGTGGGTCCACGGCGTTTTTTGCGAACATGTTTCTCCTTGATCTCACTAGGCTTGAGGTAGTGGGGGAGCTCTTATAACTATTGGCTTTCAGGTTAGCAGGAGCTACCAGGTGACAGTGGCCTAAACTCTAAGCCCTAAACTTTAAACTATAGCCCAACGGAGCTGGGGCTCTAAAGGATGTCTCCATCTTTCAGCAGAGCTTCAAAAACATTAGATGGACCCGGTGGCAAATACTGGCCCCAAAGCTTTCAAACGTCAATGAGGCCCAAGGCTATTGTTCTGCATGCTCTTGCGGTTTGGGTACTGTCCGATGGCAGAACTGCTGACCTGATTGTATAGGCTTCTTCATCTAAAGGAACTTTTGAAAATCCACCTTGAGTGTTGACAACTACCATGTCCGTTTGCTCCTCGAACGTTGAGGTTCGCTTCTTCCTGGAAGTTCCAACATCTTTGGAGTACAACCGCCTCTCCCTAATGATGCCTCCGCTCCTGACAAATGCTCCCCACATAGATGTACCACTGACTGAATAGCGGGTATTCATTGTTGGAGAGGGTGGTTGTGGGGCATTATTACGGAGGCGCATCCCTGTATGGTAATTTACCTAAACAAGGGAGCCCCAATATAGACCCCTGAAATACTATATTCCTTATCATTTGGAACCGAAGGAAGGGAGCCCTTATTTGCGAAACCCTTATCGCATGTAAACTCACCTTCCATTGCATTCAGGCATACCGCTCAATTATAAGTGGAAGTAATGTGGTATCCGATTTAATGGAGGGGACCGGAATAATGAAAAGTTTCGGGGAAATTATGCAGGATCAGCTATTGCTTGAGGGGTCCGGAATAATGAAAAGTTCTGGGGACCGAAATAAGGGACCGAAATCAAAAATAGCTCAAGGCTCAACACTCAGCACTCANNCTCAAAAGCTTCCCTGAAGGTTACTTAGATAACTTAGATAGATTCTAGGGGCCCATATGATTTGAATTGCGCATCAAATTTAGGGGGGGCCGCCGTATCAAAGAGGAATGGTAATTGTTCAGGAGGCGGGGGGAGGGTAAACAGGGTCCAACATTAGTCTTGATGAGGGATGTATGTAACCTAAACCCTATATACATCAGCTCCTTTTTTCTGAGTTGTTCATCCTCATCCACGAGGACAGTTTGGCCTACCAAGAAAGAAGGAAACTGAACCTCCAAAATGAAAACGAGGGAAAACACACGCTAAACCCGACACCAAGCTACGAAACTCAACCCTAAACCTTGGACCCTAAGCGTAGACCCTAAACCTTTACACATAAACTCAAGACCCTAATTCTTAACCCCTAAACCTGATGACTCCTAAACTTCCCGAGCATGCGGCGGTGTACAAGCCTACTTGGCTCACCTTCTCCACGTCAACCACAACAAGACCTAGGCGATCAGGGGTTTAGGGTTTAAGTTGTCAAAGAAACCGACGAATTCTCGAAGGTCCGAAAGCTAGGATCTATTGCAGGAACGCCCGACACCCTTCTTGGATGATCTTTTGACTTCCTGGGTCTACCTACGAACCCCAATACCCCATGTTATATGCCCCATAACCTCTCTTCCTGAGTAACCTGAACAGGTCAATAAGGCCTCCAAGTACACCCGTAACCCCAAACCCTAAGTCATGCGGAACCCCACAACGAAGCCGTGACAGAGCGCCCGGCGCGCGCCGGGTGCAATCCCATGATCTGCAAAAGGGCACGGGAGAGACCCATGTTCAGAGGGATCTAGGGCTCCGGTTTTGGGGTTTTCTTCAAAGGTGTTGCACAGGGATCTCTAGGAATTCATAGGGTGTTGTATCATCGACGTAGTACGAAAGGTTATATATAGGCATGCATAAGGTGATATCTGGATGTAGAGGATTTGGGATTAGGGCTTATTTAGGGTGCATTGCTTTGCAATTGGTGTTTGGGATCTGGGGCTCTTCGAAAGGGGCATGAAATGTTGTTCGACTGCGTAGTCCTGTGCACCTGAGATCATCTTAACCCAAACTTGTGATTAATAAACCCCTCCCCTTAATAAGGATTATAATGGGGATCCTAATATTAAGGCCCTTAACAGGCGGGGGGTCATTAATGAGGGGTCTACCTTAGGGGATTGAAGGAGTTTGGAGGGTTCGAGGCTTTCGGCTCAGCGGTCACAAGCTTGTAAGGTTTCCACGAGTTTAGGGTTTAAGTTCTATAGGGTTTAAGGTTTAAGGTTTTAATCTTCAGCTACCCTATCCGGCAGTTTGGGCTTTGATGGCTCAAGGGGTGCTTGAGGGATTCGATTGACCCTTCCCTCGCCAAAGCATTGATAACCCAAGTTTACCCATCCCCCACCCTGAATTTCGAAAAACAAATACGACACATGTGAGCTAGGGCCTTACCTGGCCCTGGGCCTATTGGGGATTTAAATGCTTCCCAAACCTTCAACCCTGAACCCCTAAGCCCTAAGCCCCAAATCCTCAAACCCTGTCGCCAGATAGACATAAAGCCGTCTTCGCCTGAACTGGCAGCTGGATTTTGGCCCACCATAATGCCGGCGATGTGTGTACCTCAGGGCTGGCTTTTTGTTGAAATAGATTTTTTAAAAAAATTATTGATATTGGGCCCAGGTATCCAAAAAACGTAAAATTTTGCTTTACAAGAGCCCAGAAGGGGGATCAAACGAATGCCCTTTTGGGGATCCCAAATATTCGGAGCTGTACTATGATACGTACCCCAACAAAGGGACAATGATATTGACTAACTACCATACGTACATGCTTGTAGGGTTTAGCGCATGGAGCTTAAAGGTGCAGGCATAGGACTTGTGTCCAGGTTCAGATAGCGCGAGGACGCCAATAATGGAGAATCAAAATGGCAAAGAACATCAACAACGATGTGAAAACAGGATTTCGAAAGTGGCTTACAGGGTTAAGGGGTTAGGACTCAGGGTGTTCAAGTGTAAGGTCCAGGGTTTGCTGCTTACGGTTCTGGATTTAGTTTTACCACAATATTGTGCATCAAGGGATTTTTTTTAGGAGTTGATCCGGGACTACACTTGATTAGGGATCCCTGTCCACCCTCAATGATCCTTTGGTAAGCCTAGTACCAACCAACAGTACCTCCCCTAAAACCTAAATCCTATACCTTCGGAGGACCCCCCACCCTGTAATGGTGGTAGAGTAAGAATGTAAGAGCGCCCTACGATAATCACCACTATCCCTTACAGCAACAATTACTGGGTGGGGGGGTCCACTTAACCTATACTCCTATATAATCCCTGTTTCCACTTCCTTTTCCATTTGATTCTCCATTATTGGGGGATAATAGTAGCTCCAAAAGCCAGGAGGGCAGTAAACTGGTGGCCATTTGCAGGCGTCCATGAATCTAGAACACCTTTTTTGGGAGTCCTACAATAAGGATTGCAGTAAAGTCTTTATTGGGGCTGCTTATTTGTAAACCTCCAATTTCAATAGGGTTCCTGTACAATCCTTAAATAAGGATAGTAAACTACCGTGCTAGACTCCTAGACACACACTCTGCTGAGTTTGGCCCCTGCTTCGCCACCCACTATACGCCCCAATACGATCACAGTTTCCACATGTTTTTTTTCCGTTCCGCTTTGATTCCAAGTCCTAGCATTGGGGGAATATTGGTGGTCCGGCTTGTGGCTCCGGCTGCACCTCATCCCAGATCCCTTTCTGAAAACGATCAGGAAGCCCATGCCTTTGAAAGAATTGAAAAAAATCCCCACATCCTCAGCCAACAAGCCTTTCTTAATCCGTTTCGTCATCCCACGTGCACCCTGTGTAGAATTACAATGGAGGGGTTGGATACTCTGAAAATTCTGACCTTCAGAAACCTTATACTTCAATTGAGAAAAACACACAAAAAAGCCAACAAAATACTTTTGGGCATGGCTGTGTGCAGCTCTTTTTCAAGGCTATATTGGATAATTTACGTGGGCCTGGGAGTTTTAAACCTCGGAGCTCCGTAATCCTCAGTGCCGGGCCGTGTCCCACGGCGGTGCTGTCCTTCCCGCGTTTCAGAAGCGGATTGCTTCATTTTGCAAAGTTCTGTTTCTTTCATTAACTCTCTGTGCTGCGATTGCCTACAATTCAGGGACCAACCTAGACATGTAATTCACCATGGATGAAGCTACCCAAGAGTTGTAGGTAAGTGGCTACGTGTACGAATCTTTTATGTTGGTATGTTACGCTTGTATTTGTTCTCTTTCGTCGCGCCTTATATCGGGTTTGGGGTCCAAGGCTTTACTGTCCGGTTTAGGGTTTAGGTTACAAGGACTTTTCAAGCCATTTTGCTTAATTCAAAAAACCGAATCAGTAACACTAATTGCTGCATACACACGAATAGGGATCCCTATAATCCCGTATAATAACAGCAACATTCCCTCCCGACCCCCCTCCTTTTCTTAAGCACCAGTAAGAAGCAGGGGAACCCCCAGTAAACGGTGTGAAGATGAATATGTGTCGGTGAGAGGTTTTGGGTTGCCTCGCGACATCTACCAGCTCTTTTTGTGATACAGCTACAGATACTTTGATGGTCCCATTGGGACGGAGTGGAAAATTGATGTCCCGTAGAGAAAGCTGGCCCGATCGGGTGTAATTAAACCCGAAACCTTGAACGAAGTCAGGGGTTAGAACGAACGTATAACAGAATGACCAACTCGTGGAGAGGTGAAGGTAAGGCCTCGCCTCCTTGAAGCGTGCGGGCCAACCCTGCTCATCCCTCCGGGACACACCATGGGGGGCCGGCCATACCGGACATTCTCTATAGCATAGCTATATGCAATATACCCCCAAAGCCTCAATCCCAGGGGCTCCAGGGCCTCGGCACCCCCATCAGTCCTCCCAGCCGCTTGTCAATCTCAACTGTCATAGTATAGAGTCACAAGGCAATTTGTCATCTTTCATGTAGCATGAAAGATTGGACGCGCAAGCTGGGTCGACTGCGTCTACTAAAGCCTTGGCCACACTAATGTACCACTCCCGATAGTGTCAGGATTCAAGGCTGCAAGATGGTTTCAGAAAACAGGGACTGCTGCAGCAATGTTGCATTACCCTCCTACCCACGAGCTGGAGCCTTTTTTTGCATGGGCAACCTGCGTACCATGAGGTGTCTGAACACCGAGGAAAGCGGCTTTGAAGTAGAAAATGAGCATGTTGCGCCATGTCATCATGTGTGGGAGCCATCGGACCCGCTTGCCTGACAAAGGCCTTGTTCTTATCATCCGAACTTTGCACAACTATTTTAGTAACACTGAACGTCCGATGTCTTCAAGTCTGATGGAGCATACTGCTTCAAACCATTCCACGCCGCCATCTCCAGAACTGGCACGTCTGGCCTCCGGGGCGCATGGCGACCAGACATTGCGCCGGGGGGTGGGGGGGGGTCCGGGAGAGGATACTTGCAATGTACGCAGTCAGCTCGCACACAAAACTTTCGCGCCACCAAAATAGTACGGGCGTCAAGTGGAGGCAGCTTGTACCTCCCACACAAGGAAGGCGTCTTTCACAGCCTGTGCGCCGCTAGCGGCTCGCTGGCCGTAAAACACGCGTTGCACAAAACAGTCTCTATGTTCTAGAGTTGAAAGACCCTAGCTATCACTGCTTGTGGGACACAAATCTTGCGAAAACAAAGGCAACCTGTCAGACAGTCCTGCGCTCGAAAATATATTTGAATAGCAGATTCTGCAACATTGTTGCGCTGTCATACAGCCATCGGGCGTGACCTCAAGGCAGACCCGCGCAGCCCCGCGGCACGTGATGCGAGCGGAAGCACGCACAGATCCTTGCATGATCCTCACGTAATAACAACAGAAGAGGGCTGGGGCTGCGTGAGCCCCTTTGTTGTGTCGTTTACTGTCACGTCCAGTCAATGCGGCGTTATCAGGGAGGTCAAGCATCGCGCATGCATGCAGGAAACGTCAAGCCCTTATTGAATGCAGTGGGCTCAAGCAATGCAAACACGCGGGCAAGGACACTCCACGCCCGAGCCTTATATAAGGATTATAATATATATAGGGGTGTATCTTGGGGAACCCTATGTATGGAAACCACCACAAACCGCATAGCAAAACGCGTCAACAATTTGATGCCCAAACATCCTCAGGCCCAAGATTCCCACAGCTAGGGATTCGAGTTTAAGGTTTAAAGGTTTAGGGCCTGGGAACTGAGTAAGCCATAGGTTTAAGGTTTTTGGGTTGTGGGGTTTAGGGTTTAAATACAAGTACTCAGGTAACCTTTAGGGGACAATGGTTGTCATATGAGCTACAGTCACTATGGGTCCCGCGCTATAGGGTTTAGGGTTAAGGATTAAATTATAGTGTTCAAGATCTTATAGGGTTCAGAGCCAGGGTCATCAGTTCCCACATGTTGCCACATGAAATGGACAAGAAAATGAAAATGAAATGGACACTAGGATTATATATGTGTATGGGGATTATAGGGGTCAGTACTTCCTACATGATGTAATGGGAATGGGTTCATTCAATGTAAGCACCAGTTGCCTGGCTTTGGTGTTCGGTGACATGCCACGGGGGTTGATGCGGCTTGGCGCCGCTTTAACTCTCTGCTGCTGCCGCGATTTCCGAGCTGCTCCATCTCGTTCCTGCGGGTTTTATATATAGGGGTTATATAGGGATAATGGAAACGCACATGGAAACTACTATTTAGGGTTTCGGGGTTTCGGGCTTGGCTCACACAGACTTGGCTGATACCTAAACCCTAAACTCTGACCGGGAGCGCCAACTGCCCCTATACCCATCTTGATCCCGGCTTCAGACTCGAATGGGGGATGTCCTACAGGCCTGCATGTAGGGTTTAGGGTTCAGGTAGCGCTCCTTAAAGGGATTCCTAGCCATAGCCAAGGATGGTCATTCCTGCCTCTTAAGCAATGGTAAACTTTCACATGGCCGGTTCACTGGTCTATACTGCACTGCAGCCTCCTCGCTAGAGACCAGGATGCAGCTCGGGCAACACTCTGAGTCCTGGTTGGAGGCCAGGATGCGGCTCGGGCAGCTGATTTCGCCCTTCAGTTTTTTGCGGATTTCCTCAAGTCCTCCGGGGCCACCTCTCGACCTCCTCCTCAAGCTCCAGCGACCGCTTCTTTCTGGAAGAGTTCTTTGCCTCAATGTGCTCGTAGTAGTATTGCTTCACTCCAAGGGCTGCCAAATGCTCGTCTTTGAAGAGGGACCCCTATCTCCACCCTTAATGGTCTCCAATACTGACAGTAACTCATTTCATGACCCCTTTGCATTCCTAGTCTGCAACGGGTGGAGGCTCAGCACAACCCTCAACTCTTAAAATTTCGCCGAAGCTAGCCAGCCTCAGGGCGTTCAGAACCCGCCAGAAACCCCCCTCTACGTTTGGCGACCCCACCCCCCGCCTCCATTAGGGGGTGGCCTAGTCCAGCCCCACCTTCCCACATGAAATTGAAAGACTTCCCAAGGCTTGAAGGCTTGGAAATAGGTGGGTAAACATTTTTTGGCTTTTGTTCCCCCCCTCCCCCTCCCCTATCCCTTCCAGCCACCCCTGTCTCCAAGTACTGGGACCGGCCGAAGCTGTCAGCTTTTCGTTGCGACGGCGCTGGCATGCGCATTAGGCGATCTTTTTTCCATGAACATGCCAAAGTGTATTTGTTTCTTGTACAGAAGCATGGTCAATGACAGAGTTTAGGGTAAGGATCAGACACCTGATTTGGAAATTCAGAAGCCGAAACATGCTTCGAGCCCTGGATATTGTACCCCAAACTTTAAACCCTCAATCCTGGATCCATGTTTTTTCTTTCCGTACCTATTTTGACTGCAGCACACCGACTTGAATTTGTCAGCCTCGGTCCGACTCCCCTACTTCAAACATCCAGGTGCTAGGTGCAAGTTGATGCTTGTAGCCCCCTTCCCTTCCCCCCTCCCGATACCCCGACCTCCCCCTCCTTGACGCGATGTCGTTACCCATTTAGGAAATATGCATAGACTTCCAGCGGGGTCGCCCCATCTCTATGTTGGGATACACGGGGTGAAGGGTTCAGGGTTTATGTGCACCCCGTGCCCCGCCCCAGGCTCCGCATATGAGTGAGCAGTGCTTTCCGTGCACCCAACAGCTGAGGCGGGCGCGTGATAGCGTTTATAATTAAACCATCAACCCTACTCTAAACCGAAAACTGTGAATATGTGATAGATAGACCTAGAACCTAGAACCTTGGCCCCACAACCTTAAACTCCAGACAACAAAAACCCAACACCTTAAACCTGAACACCCTAAACCCTAAGCATCCGTAAACCCTAAACCCTAAACCCTAAATTGTAGTTTCCATATTCTTTTCCACTATCCCTATATAACCCCAATAAGGACCCTAACTAAACCCTAAACATTCCAAAACCATAAACCCTAAAACCCTAAACCGGCTGGCTCCTGGTCATCACCTCCTACAGGGAAGTAACCGGCTATCCTGAGGCTGCAGGGCTTAGGGTTTAGGGATTAGTGTTTGGGGATTAAGGTTTGGGGTTTAGGGATTCGGGTTTGGGGTTTAGGGTTAGGATTTGGGGTTTAGGGCTTAGGGTGTAGGGGTTAGGGATTAGGGTTTGGGGTTTAGGGACTAGGGTTCAGGGTTTAGGGTTTCTATGGGGCTTAGGGGTTTCGGGATGAGGGTGCAGGGATTAGGGTTTAGGGTTTGCGCGTTGAGATTAGGGTTTAGGGTGTGTGGTAGATTGGGGGGGAGGGAAGGCTGGATGCCCTCGTAGTGGGGGGCCGCTTCAAAGTGATTTCGCAGGGTTAATACGGCATACAGAAATGTTTGAGCTATAGTCTGAATTCCTAGGATCTCCCTTGATAATCACCATAATACTCCCTTATATAATTCCCTATATAACCCTTTTATAAACAAGATGACGATGGCTTATGTAGGGCTTAGAAATGGAGCTTAGGGTTCAGGGTTGTGATTGTGGGGTTTCGGGTCGAGATGTGCAGAGCTGTTGGGCGCTTGGTTTAAGGCCTACAGGTGCCTTTGCCGCATGGTGGCTAAAAAGTGTATGCTTTCAACCTACACCCCAAACCGTATATCCGTAAACCGAAACTTCTTATCCCCTAAAACCCATTGAATTGCCAACTGGTCAATTTAGGATTACGGTTTAGCCAAGAACTCCACTCCGTCAGGCATGGTCAACATGCCTTTGAAAGGGCTGCCCTCAAACCCAATTACCCTAAAACAGCTCAGCCTCTCTAAGTATTCATGCCAGTAGTATGCTTATTACTACCACTCGCGTTATTCTCATTGTAGCTATCATTGTCAATTCAGCCTTTTCATATCAAGGTTCACGCTCTGAGGCTGCAACTGCGTGCTCAATCTCACATGAGCTGTAGTCTAAAGTCTGAAGGTTATACGGGGGATATTACGCAGGAAGAGGGTACACACTCTTCCTCTTATTTGTATCATCGGTATATACTTGAGGCCCAGCATCCAGACCATATAGCTTAAACCCAAAGCCTTAAGCCGATATGGAACCCCAAAATGGCACTGCAATGGGCTCAGGGCTTTGGGTTTAGGGCGTTTATAGCCTGAAGGCTATGACTAGAGCTTAGGGCTTAGGGTTTAGAAGTTAGAGCTTAGGCTTCAGTGCTCAGAGCTTCGGGTGTTGAGTTTAGAAGCTCCAATCTCGCCACTCCGCCTGAAATCCTGAACATAAGCTCCTAATTCCAAATACAAAGTCTCCTAGACCGAAATGATACAGTGGACACTGATACTTCTGCATGAGGATACCCTAAACCCTAAACCCTACTACTTGCAGCAGACCTACGGATTCCTGGTCTTGTGGTCTACAAAGACTTTGCAACGTTTTCATAAGTCCACAATGGTTGGGTAGGGTTTACGGTTTAGAGGGCACTTTGAAAAACTTATTCCATCAACGCGTCCCCTTACAAAACTGAATAATCCTTGAACCATAAATCCAGATAACAGCTTTTAAAAAGCGAACCTTGACAAAGTCTTTCCATAAATCTGGAACACCAAGAACTGGAACTGGAACCTTTTAGACCGTGAACTCGCCTATGTGTGTATAGATTTATGCACACATGCATATATGATATGTGTAAATATCAAGCTACCCTCTATCATATTTCATTCTATGTGTCTTATATGGTTCTGAGCCCTCGGCTAGGCTAAACCCTAAACCGTAAATGGTAGCTTCCATGTTCTTTTCCATTATCCCAAAACCCTAAACTGTAACTCCCCTAAATTATACCCCTAGCCCTCCGGGACAGCTCAGCGCCGCTCTTGCGATGTACGCTGCTGGTTGTGCCATGAGGGACCTCACGGAAGCAAACCCTAAAGTGACAGAATAGAATGCTTAGGGATTACGGTTTAGGAAGCAGAGTTTAGGGTTTCAGGATTAGGGCTTAGGGTTCAGGGTGTAGGGATTAGGGTTTAGGGTCCCGCAGTATAGGGATTATATTGGGGTATATAGTACTGGGTATATAGGGTCTATATAGGGATTATAGAGGGACAGTGGCTCCCAAGTGCCCTTAAATGGGGTCCATTGGGGTCTACAGTAGAGGGTAGTTGCACGGGGTGTCTGGGCCGGCACTGCAGCTTTAAGATTGCGGCGCAGGATTCAAGTTTAGGGTTAGGGAAGTTGGTAAGAATATGCCTGTCGCGCTCTGTAGACCCCAACCGCCATTTAAAAAAAGAGGGCGTCAAGGTTCACTAGACTCAATCATGAGTCAATCTCAGGATTCTAGCAGGTCCCAACAGCGAACTCCCGGGATCCTACAAAGGGTGGCCTGTCCGAAGACTTTCTACTTGCTAGTAGGGAACCAGGGTTTAGGGTCTAGGGTTTAGGGTTTAGGGTTTAGGTTTTAGGGTTTAGGGTTTAGGGTTTAGGGTTTAGGGTTTAGGTTTTAGGGTTTAGGGTTTAGGGTTTAGGGTTTAGGTCTAGACTGGA
>CAJNIZ010003597.1:0-17054 GCA_905231905.1 Symbiodinium pilosum | reverse complement strand
TAGGGTTTAGGGTTCAGGGTTATTCCCCCTTACAGTAACTGTTACCACAATGGGTTATAGGAGTTATAAGAACCCCCTTAATAAGGCCCCTTTAAGGACAGTTACTGGGAGGGGGAATGACCCAACCTCAACCCCCTTAAAGGATACACAAGCCCTTGAGGGTCCAAGCACCCAACATTTTGGTATTAAGGTGCCCACTTAAAAGGGTCGTCATTTTAGTAACCCAGAGGGTCCAAGTACCCAAGTAATTTGGTACTTGGCTTTGGGGTAATAGTAATTATAGCACAGGTTTTGGTCCAGTATATGTTTATTTGGTTCTTGGAACCTGATGCCATATGCGCCTACACACGTTGAGGCTGGCGGACGCGTTGTAAGCAACTTATTGACCCAGCTGCGGCAAACCCTAAACCCTAATTGACGATGATCAGCTAATAGTTTCCATTTTCTTTCCATTATCCATGGGGGTTGTATAAAAACCCCGTTCCTATTTGCTTGACCCGAAATGAATGTTATCGTTTTTTTCCTCTTATCGTTTTTCCATCTAAAACCCTCATTTGAATATAACAATACAATTGGGAGCCAAGGCCATCTTCAAGTCTCAGAAAACAAGAGAATCCACGTCAATGGGGTCCAAGAATAGGTGTTATCGTTTTTTCTTCCTCTTATCGTTTTTCCAACTAAAACCCACAGTTTACATGTTTGCGGTGCGCCTAGACATAATTCTCTGGCGCGGGGTTATTATACAATCCCTAGTGGCCTAGTCTTTAAGGTAGCCTGGAAATTGGGAAAAGGGAAAAGGCAATTTTCTGAAAGAGGGTCTCCAGGCAGCACTAGAGTCACGAGAGCGACGGCCGCAAACCCGTTCACAGCCACTCTAGACTGCCCCTGAATGGGCGTAATTGCTGTGATGCTGCATTGTCCATTCAACTGGGCCTGGCAGTCAGGTTAATCTGTATAGGTTCCAAATTAGACGATGCTCGTTCTGTAAGGACGTTATGCAAACACCTCCGCTTCTTTGTTAATTACCCCCCAGCTTCATGACCGCAGCTTGCGTGGAAACGCAGCGTCAAGCTCTTCTTCCAAGATTCTTTTCAAACTAGTCGACCCTTGCTGTATGGTGCAGCGTAGAAGGCTGAAACATTAACAATAGATAAGCATGACAAACAAATTTGACCTACCCCACATCGAACAACTTGATTAAGCTCAAACAGTTGGGTGGACGCCTTTGGCGGCGAAATGCAGATCTGTCGTGGCTTTTGGAGCCTCGTGGTGGCCATCTGCAGATCTGTCATCACTTTTGGAGTCTCGCATCTTCCCAGTGCAGACCTGTCCTGTTGGAGCCTTCCGGTGGCCAAGCGCAGAGCTGTCATCGATTTTGGAGCTTTGTGGTGGCATGGTGTAGAACGTTCTTCGCTTTTGCGAAAGTGCAGAATTGTCGCCGCCTCTGGCACCCCATTTCTACGAAGTACAAAGCTTTCATTCGTTGCTGTTGGCGCCTCGCGGTGGCCAAGTGCAAAGCTGGCGTCGCTTTTCGAGCCCCATTTCTGCGGAGTGCAGACTTGTTGTCACTGTTGGAGCCTTTCGGTGGCGAAGTGCAGAACTGCCATGGCTTTTGGAGCCTCATATCTGCGCTGCGCAGAGAGTTCTCCCAAGTGAAAAAATCGGAAATCAGCTCAGCTGTGAACAGATCCCTTGAAAATCCCCACCATATCCGCCTCCCCGACAGCATCCACTCAACAGGACCCTGAAACATCCCAACTCCCGCCTTGTCTCCCCGTAGCAGCTCTCAACATCGCAGGTCACTTGGTAACCGCTGGGGGCATGTCGCTTTGTGACCCCCAATGTCTTGCTTTCTTTCTCTAACCCCTTATCTCTTGAATGACCCCCTGATGTCTTTTTTTGGACCCCTCACTCACTTCACCTTAACCCCATGTAACTTTGATCTGCCCCTCGTGTCTTATTTTCAATCCCCTTCCCCCGTCTTCTATGCGGCCCCTGGTCTGTAGTCATAAGCTGGGCATCAAAAAACGTGCCCGCAATTGGGGCTAGGGTAAGCTCCTAGGCTCTCAGAGGTTGTGGGGGGCGGGCAATCCCCCCTGTTTGCAAACCATAGAAAGTGTGACAGTTGTTGATAAGCATTCCCTATTGCGCATGATTCGCACGGGCTTATGGTTAAAACTGTGGCGGTTGGGGGGCAGCCCCCCCTATTTGCAAACGTGGCAATTGTTGGTGGAAAGTCACTATGAAAAATGATGAGCAGCCCCCTGCAAGCTGCGGAGGGCTAGGGCATTTGTTGATGAAGTCGCTATTTGACATCACACGGGTGCATGCTCAAAAAAATCGGCGGGGTTGGGGGCAGCGCGGCTCCCCCCGCCATTTGCACACCGTTGAGAAATGTGGCAGTTGTTGAGCAGGGTTCACGATGCCACCTGATACGGACTCATGCTTCAAAACAACCAGGTATGAGGATTCATACTCAGACATAGCACGGAATCATGTTTAAAAAAGATTGTGGGGTGTGGGGAGCAGCCCGTCCATTTGCATCCCTGTTTCTATTCTTTGCTCCTCGTGTCATTCCTTGTGAGATAATATGAATTCCGTACCCGTGATAATGTTGCATGTGCAGTGGCGGCGATGTCAATTTCTGCCTGGGCGTTCGTCTTGGGGTCCGATATTATACGCGTCAATGCAACACCTGGCATTGTGGCCTGCTTGAAATAAGCTCTCCTGACCGTGCAATCTTGCTCCCTCGCGTGATTCTTACGATCCCCCTTCTCTAAATTGATCTAGACCCCTGCTTCACCTTGCTGTATATGGACCCACCCAGGAATAATCTAAGACCCACCTAGGAATTTTCTCGCTATGACTCTCGCATGGGGAGCTGTTAATTTGCCTTACTTGCTGCTACGTCAACAAACCTTGCCTCTGCCGCGTGCTTCACCGAAGCCACCAAACCAACCAACTCCACTCGGCTGCCCTCAACCTGGTTCAGGCAGGCCTTTTTTACTGGGAACCCATTTGTTTATGTTACATTTATGTACAACCCGAACGGTTCATAAGTTCCCACTTGAAGGGTGAGTAGGGTAACTTCCGCTGGAGGTCATAAGTAAGGAACGTGAAAACTAAGAAGACTTATGAATCTGAGCTAGAAGGGGGGAGTTCAACAGCGAGGCCAGGCTTGGAGTTTGATCAGACTGGAGGCCGCGTTGTCAAAAGATCAGGAGAAAAGTCACTTCTACGGTGACTTGTGTTCGCGCCATCCTACGAATCGGGACTCCGACCTCGAAGAGGAAGACGGCACGCAACCACTTGACTACTAAACCTGGACGAAATCCCCCTCCCGAACTGTCAGAAGGCTGCTCCAGATTGACATGACACCCCACATGCCCCTTGTTGACGGATAGTGTCCCTTGTTGACGGCTTGACGGATAGTAGTCTTTATAGGACCTCTTTTGCGGCTCCCTGTTGAAAGTGTTGGCATAAAGGAGAAGCACGCAACAGAGCCTTCACCGTCACCTCCTGTGAGGCTTGCAGCTCCTTGATGATGTTCCAGTCCTTGTTTTCTTATCTTGGGGTCTGGGTTGGCCTAAGACTTGCACAAAGGCGAACACAGCATAAAGCATCCCATTTCCATGTTTCAAATTGCTGGCCTTTACAGTGGGGGGCGGGTTAAAGGGTCTGAGCAGGTGAGGATTGACTTGTTGGCAGCAGGATAAGGCTTGAGCGGGGTGAGATCTCTGAGCACTGGAAGCCTATGATGACTTTTCAACGCTCCCCTCCATCATGACTGGACCCCCTCATGTTGAAGACGTTTCAGAGAGGACCCGTCTTCGGGAATCACCTTCTTTAGTGGCAAGAGGTTACACGAGCCGCCATCTTTCTGATATCCAAGCGGCGCAGTCCGCAGGAAGGTTGATGGTCTGCTTTGTGCAGAGAGCGGCAAGCCTGGGTTCCACCATATGAGCTACAGACTCTAAGTTAGGTTGGGGGGACCTATAGGGGGATGTATTAGGGGTCTAAGGGGGAACCTTTAAGGAATATACCATAACTTTAGTCTAGGGCTCAGTGTTTCAGCGCATGAATAAGGTGCTACTCAGCGCTGGGAAGTTGAACTATCTCAACATTAGGGTGGCCTGAAGGCTCGGCACCCTGGGGTTTTGGAGAATCAGGTCTCGTGGTTTAGTGCGGAGCTGGTGTGAAGTTCCTAGGGTGGTGTATCCGGAACTTTCGCTGGATGGCTCAAGAGCCCCTTGCAAAAAACTGAAGGCTCTTCGAAGAGAGTTCTGATAGACACCCACTTTCGAAAATCATCCTATGGACATCCCGAAACAAAAGCCTTCCATGCCAAACCTGAAAAATTCCCACTGAAGCCAAATCAGACCCCTAAAGCTCAAGCTGCGGCCTCAAACCCAAAACCCCCGAAAGCCTACACCCCACGAAGGCCAAGCCAGAGTTGAGGTACGCCTGGACTGCCTGGGCAGTTGCAGCACGCTCGGCTCGCGGGGCAAAGACTCGAAGTGCCTTTGAGGCGTCAACTTTCTGGGTGATTCTTCAAGTCTGTTTTGGGGCTGCAAGTTCTGGGGTTCGGTGTTTCACGATTGGAAGGCTGGGATCTAGGGCTCCAAGATAACTTGTTGAACCCTGGGTTCACCCGGTGCCTAGAGAAGTTCAAGGGGACCATGCCCATTCATGGATTCTCTAGCAACCAGTCCCCATCCAATAAAAGGATTGGGATCAAGGCTCGCCCATCAAAAGCCCCAGAAAGGGGTATTGAGCTTCCCGAGAATTCACACTTTAAGGCTTTGAAAACTCTTCCCCTCCTTTATCGTGTCTGAGGCGCCAGAGTCTCCCTCTCCACATGTACTCGGCGCCCCAGTGCTTCCTTCAGGGCTAACCTCTAGGGTTGAGGGACTTAGGGTCGTTATTTCTTGGGGAGTTTGGTTGTAGGCTTTAGGTCGCAGGGTTTGGGGCAGTTTGGGCGTTTAAGTTTAGGGTTCATGGTGCGGGGGGTTTTGTGCTGTGAGCTTTGGGGTTTCGGGAGGTGTGCGGATTGTGGGATCTGGTTCGAGTGTTTGAGACGTGAGCGCGGGGACCGGCTCCGGATGCATGGCGCTAATTTCTTTCTGATGTGCCTCTTCCATTCAAAACATCAACAGTGGACTATACGCGGTACAGCAGGGCAACTCAAACTATTGCTGCGTTAGCAATTGTTGCAGGGCGGCAGGAACTTTCTGGCATTTACAAAACCCTATTGACTACCTCCAAGTCCTACAGGCCCCTCAAGAGCACTACCCAGCGTTCTCTGTGCCCTCCGGCCCGGAAATTTGTAGACCCACATGCTGATCAACATCCAGCCTGGAACCCTGCAAGCAGCCTCTCCTGCCGGAATCTTCATTTCCCTGGACTGCAAAGATCTTCCAAAGCTTGTTTGAGATTCCATAGGTTTGTAGGATGCTTTTTCTTGTGAGAAATTTCACCTGCGGAGGCGTTTGAGATATGCCTGGAACGCTCTGCGGACTGTCCTCGATGCGTGTCAAGGATAATGGCGCCTCTTCGACCTCGCACGAGATCTGGGTTCTGGTTCATGTCTGCGGTTACCAGGGTTGGTAAAGAAGCCGAAGCGAAAGCTGATTGAGACAGGGTCCAAACCAGAGCGGCACCTGCATTTCCCAGAACAAGCTGCCTACATCCTGACCGAATCTCGTTTTTCTTTCTGTGCCTGAGTTCGGGGGTAACTTTGAGGTTGAAAACTGTACTGTCGGGTGAGGGGTAGAAGATGCCTGTAAACAAACCAACAGCGCGGCGGCTGATTGTTTCATGCGCATGTTTGAGCCCAAGATTCTTGACCTCCTGTCCCCCCAGCCTCTGAAACACGAATCGCTGAAGCCCCCATGCAACGCCAACGTCGGGAACATGTGGTTTCGTTGGGTTCTCAAGGGCTCAAAACAACCAGGCTTGTGTGCCAACACGCCGCAAAACGCTAAATAGCAAACCCTACTACAATTTGGGTACTTGGATCCTTGTCTTTGAAGTGCCCCAAAGCCCACAACCCTAATCCAGAATAAGCCGAAAGCTAAACACCCTAAACCCTACCACCAAGACTCCAAACTCTAAAGTCTAAACGCGGCATTCTCAAACTCTAAAGCCCAAACACCAAACTCGGAGCCCTGGACTCAACTGAAACTCTAAGCCCTTGCATACACCCGAAACCTGAGACCCCAAATCCAATTTTGAAGACCTCCAGGTTGCGGCAGCGCAGGAGCTCGGCCCAAAGAGCTGGATGTAGCTTCACAGTGAAGCCTAAGAGCATAAATGTTTAATTTGGGTTTCAGGGATTAAGGCATTTTGAACCCAAACTGCATGTGGAGCTTCAGAACTTGCTCATGCACAAAGAGACGTCTGCCATGGGCCCGTGACGAACCTGTCAATGAAGACCAGGCCTGTTAACCACAAGTAATAAGCCCAGCAATGACACAATTCATGGCAGGAAGGCCTATGTGCACCTATTCGATCTAGGCACAAGCACAAGAACGTATTAAACCTGAAATCGGCCAATACAAGAACATAAAAGCATTGGGCATGCTTTCACACGCTGTCGCTGTGCTGAAAGATGTGATGCCCAAAATGCTGTCCAAGTGAGCTAGCTTCCTGTGTGACAACGCTCAACCACAGAAAATGGAGATTCGCATCCGGTGTCCGAGCCGTGATGTACCTAAAGTTTGGACCCCTGTCTAGGGACTTTGGCGTAAGACTGAAATCTTGCAACATCAACTCAAAGTCCCTATAAACTACTTATGGTATAACCTTGTCCATGTATGAACCCTAGAGAACCCTAGAAGCCTACACCCGTAAAACCTTCAATACCTTAGCCTTAACTCCTAGATCCTGAGCTCCTTAGCTCTTAGCCCTGCAATGCTGAATCCATCAAGACAAGTCAAGGGGCCTTCCATAAGCTCCAGGCAAGCGCACGCGTCCATAATGGCAGTCTGGGTGCCACACAGGTGCAAAACGCGCCAGGTGAGATCCTTGCAGGCCGGACAGCGTTGGCTTTCAGGGTGTAGGGCTGAGGATCTGAGCTTCGCGGTTTGGAAGGGTTACGGAGTTAGGTTTATGGCTTGCTGCGTTTAGCGAGTGTTTGGCGAGACGGACGGTGAAGCAGACTTGTGGTGACCTTAGCTTGTAATTGACTTCTTGAATTCAACCAAACCAGAGTTCTCTGATAAATCCGCATAAAGCAACAACGCGCCTCGAGTTAAAGCCCGCTCTCACAAGAATCTCAGGGCTTCTGGGAACTCAAAATCTAGCACGTACACATTGGATCCTTTTGAAGACCAAAACCCGGGTGCTGGGAGTAGTCTGCAAATAATTCCCCATGTCATCCTGGGAGATCTAACTGGGTCATTGCCGAATATTGACCTTGCTTTGTATGAAAGCCAAACCCAATCTTACCCAACAAGAAAGACAGAGCCATGGTTTCGCGTGCTAATCAGGAACATACGCTGAACCCTGTACCCTGTACCTTGTATCCTCCACGCTGTACTCTATACTCAAGGATACCCTACACTGCACCTTAGACTATCGAATACAATGAAGAAGCATCATTATTACTATTTGTGCTATTATCATTATTACTATTTCTTCTATTATTGCTATTCTTACTGTTACTGCTATTTTTTGATATTATTGCTATCGTTCCTATAGCAGTTTTGGGGGCTCTGGGAGAAAGCAGAGTCCAGTTCAGCGCGCGCCCCGCTCTGGCTTTGAAGTGCTCTCAGCCGCTGCTTCCTTGAGGGCTTTGCTTCACTGGGGTAGGCTTGGGGCCCTATCAAAATTGAATTTGCATGGCTTTATGAGGGTTATATAGGGATTTAAGGGTACAATTTTTCCAAACCTACCACTGTTTAGGGGGATTGTGGAGTCTAGGTTAGAAGGGTCCCCACACTGTAAAAGGGGTATAGTAGGAATATAATAGGACCCTGAAATTATCTTATTATACTTCATAGTCACTGTCACATGGTGGGGGTCCACCTGACGTCAAGGGGTCTATGGCTTTGGGGCTTAGGATTTAGAGTTGTAGAACTCAGGGATTGCAGGATTCTTTTGAGGAGCGGACCCCTCGCTTGAACCATGCTTCTTTGAATTTGCCTTGCCGCCCTAGCCATTACAGCGCTGTACCTTAGAGTGGTCATAGTCAGCAGTCGCCCCATGTACACCAATAAACCGGTTTCCCCCGTCAATTCAACAATGCTTATTACTCTGGGACAAGACTTTATTCATGACGAGGGGAGGTGGTGAAACCCTTCTGCTCCCAGACACCGTAGATCCAACGCTTCGAGTCTAGTCACAAGTGCCATGAAGCCAGTGATCAAGTCTCGGGCTCTAAACTAATGGCAGGTGGGATGTGAAGAGCAGGTAGCCCAAAGCTCCCGTAAGCATCACTCCTAGACAGCAGCACATACCCACTACCCCGGACCCGGAAACCTACGTTTAGGACCAGAAAGGCCGTGACTCTCTGAAACCGTTGACTTCGATCACCCTAAGCCCCGCATCCTTCTACGTTTGCTGGAAAGGAGCCCTCGTCTGGACGACAGTAGACCCAGTAGATCCTGCACAAGAAGTTGGGGGGGTTCTTATGTCACGGCCTGTTGTTAGCGCTTTCAGAGGGATAACTTAAGTCTACTAGGTGCAAGTCTGTTTTGGGCAGTTTATATTGGGGTGCGCAGAGTTCAGAATTTGGGATTGATGGTTTGGGGCTTAGGGCTGGCCTGGTTGAATGTTGGTCCGTGCAGGATCGATAAAATATGCGGACATCAAAAGGCTAGGACCAGGACCTACGTCAGCAAACAAGGCTGGGGTGTTTTGGGTTCCAGCAACTCACCCAAACAACGACCGCAAAGGGGTACCAGCCTCATTTAAAACTGTGAACTACTTCCAGAACCATCTAATACAACCCTCAAACTCCATGCTTGGGGCTTTAGGCATGGGGCCTGAACAATATTTGAGCTCTATGCTGTCATCATGCCAGAGGCCAGTAGACTGAGGTGTGAAAGACTGGCGTTGTCTGAAACGTCACAATGGTGGGAAATCGACAGTCACGCGAACCCCTGAGACTGAGATCCTATCCTGGGAACACCCCGCCACAGAAAAAGCAGTGAACCTCCTGACTTTCCTAGGCATCACATGATCCGCAGGTGTTCCAATCTAGAGAGTAGACTTGTAAGGGTTGTTGCAAAGCCTCAACTGTCAACTATCCCACTCTGAATTAGGCTCCTCTTGCCGCAGCAATGAAGTCTGCTTCTAAATGAAAATACCTAAGCGCACCCATTAGCGTCTGCAGCCTCCACCTTCATGCCTAAAGCACATCTAACCTCCCAAAACCCTCTAAGCCCCAGGCGTCGTGATCATCATCAAACCCTAAATTTTGGATGCACATGTATCGTCACCGCATCCAGCACAAATTCACAGCTGAAGGTGCGTTAACGCCCTCCCTAAATGGTTTCATGAAATCCCGCACCCCAAACCCTACGATCTTGAGCCCGCTAAATCCTATACCCCCAACAAGCAAGGAACGTTTCAGGATTTATGCGAGGTGAGGGGATTTATCCGGCCTCGCTCAAAGGCACAGACATCCTCTGCCAACCCCCTCGCCAACCTTACTGGGGTTGAAGATCCAAGGCTTTCAGAATTTTAGGGAGCTTGGGGTTTAAGGTCTCATAGTTTGGGTGTCTGTTGCGCAGTTGTTAACAGTAGGTCCTTCTCGATATCCATAGGGTCTAGCAGTGTTGCGCGCCTTGGCCCTTTAGGCATGGGCTGCGTGTTCAGGATTCTGAAATTTGGCGGTTGAATCTATGAAGCGTTTTCGGCTTCAGTGTTTCGGAGCGGTTGAAAGTGCACCAATTCCCTTCTTTCTTTCATATACCTCAACCTGGGGTGAGATTCTGGTAGTATAATGGTGCAGTACACTTCCAGGTCATCCATGACGTTGCCTATGAACTCAAGGCTTAGCAGTGGGCACATCCTGTCCCTTCCTTTCGGGCAGCCCGTGCCCATTGCAAAGCACCTGTCCCCAGCAACGGTCAGAACAAGTCCAAAAACTCAGCAATCTACCCTCGAAGATGTCAAACCCCGTCCAGCCCGTTTTTATAGAGCGAGTTCTTCAACATATGGCAACCTTTGAATCGGAAACCCCTCCAACAGGTGCATCCTACTGTACCATAACGGCTCAATTGAGATCTACTTTTGCAGATGAGGACGGTGGCCTAGCTTAAGACCACCTACTGCGTGATTCGACCCTGCTTCATAGACCACATTTTTGCAGAGTCCCGCTCGCAAAAATGCTGCAAACTTGAATTACCTGTAGACACCCCAGGTCTCTATGACCACTGATGGTATTTGGCAAGCAGCAATTCACATAGGGATTCGTGTAGGGGTTCATTGGCATCCCCTGAGCAAGCATGGAAGGTTGAAATGCTCCCCAAAAGCGATCATTGAGTGTAGCGCCGGGCTTACGGTGCGGGCACGTGTTGTCTGTGAATGCAGGATAGAGGTTGGATTCCCGAAGGGTGCCAAGCACTCCAGGAGTGCATTGCAGAGTTGATAGACACAATCTGAGGTTATTTGGGGTAGAGGGGCTACTGCTGCTGTTCTTCGCAGCACAAGATTCTGGGCATCGACAATGAGCATCTCGCCCAAGGCTAGTTCTTTTAGTCAACTAGCGCTTCTGTTCTTCCGACATAGTTACATGCAGCAGGCAGCGCGCCGAGAACGTCGTTTTCCAAAAATTAAGACTATTTGAGCAGAGCTGAGATTCTTACAGCCTACCCGAGCCAAAAGTCGACGCAGGGTCCAACCAATTACCCATGTTATGCCTGGTGTATCACACCTGCAAGATAGGCGCGCTGACAATTTGTCCCATAATACCAAGGTGTGTTTGGGGGAAATCAGCGGCACCCGACAACGTAGATTATGGTATGATAGTGCATGTGCTCGCATCTGTCTCAAAAATACGTAGACCAAAAGCTCAGTGCGTAGCTCTCAATGTTGAGACTGGCAGCCTGTGCCTAACCAAGCCCAAATACCGGCATTTAAGCCTCATTTGGGGGTGTGGTAGGATAGCAAATCACTCGATGGGTCTAAGATTGGAATTACGGGCCCCTTGTCCAGTATGGGCTGCTAATCTTGCGGTCCTCAAATGCCTATGATCTACGCCATTAGACCATACAACCCGAATAAAAACCCTTACTCAGGACACGTTACTCGGGCTCGGGGATATAGGGGCCCACATTAGGCGCCCTTCTCTAGGACCTTGAAATAATGTGGTGCGACTGCGGACCTCTGCGCACTCGTAGGTCTGCCAGTCATGATCGCTTGTCGCCTCGACAAGCAGCCACCCCATACCTTCAAAATAGACCCCGAAACTGCAGGAACAATTCTACATTCTTAACCCTCATCTGAACCGTAAATCCTGGAGCAACATTTGAAGCCTCTACATCATACATGATAAGCCTGATCCTAAGCCCACGTCGGAGCAGTTGAAGGGCTTGGGTTTGGGCTTTCAAAGCTCGCGGTTTCGGCCTTGTGTTTTGGGGAGTTTCGGCTCGGGTTTCTGAAGCTTTTCGGCACCAAGAGGTTTTGGAGAAAAGCTGCATCAATTTCTCGCGGGAAAAATGCAAAGATGGTGCAAATTGGTCCCTTCCCGCAGTCCAAAATCCCAAAACCTTCCCCTTTCCTTCACTTGTTGAAGCGCTAAGGCCGGTTTTTCATCCAAACCCCAGATTGATCTAAATCCCGGAAGAGGTACGGTGATGTGTTCTTCCGAATCCCAAGCCAAAATGGGCCCTGCCGAAGCCTCGCACTCAACCTCAAAGCTGATAGACCAACACCAGAACTAAAGTGGGAGGTTACTAATACTACTACTACTACTACTACTACTGTTGGCATTATTACCAGTATTTCTACTACTACTATTACTACTATTGCTATTGTTACTGTCAGTACTTACTATTACTATTGTTACGGTGTGAGGCAACATGAGTGAGTTGACAATGTCAAGCTTGCAACGAGGCCAGCAGCACGCAAGCCTGAACTCTCTTTGATAATGCTTCCTTGGCTTTCTTGTCATGTACACCCGTGACCTTGTCCCTGCCCAATCTAAACCCTGCAACAATCTTGTTGCTCAACTCTACACCCAGCAACACTAATATTTGGACATAGTAAGCCTTAAGCAGCAGATCCTGGACAGTGAGTCCCGGACCTACTTGGAGGTTCAGAGGCACAGATATGTGGGGTTACAAGTGTCCCTATGTAGGAAGTAACCAGAACCACCATATCCTTAACCCGACGTATAACTAACTACCCGTGCACCTGAAAATCAGCCGCCATCTTTTTGCTTTCGAATCGGCCTAGAATGTGTCTGAGACGCGCCGAAAAACCTCCCTGAGAATACAGCCTGGAGCCATGGCTGCGCTTTTGTGCTGTGAACTACCCATATCCCCGTGAACAATTACTTTGTGAGCAAGGCTTTACATAGCGCTTGCGCGCCTCGTGCTCTGAGGAGCCATCTCCGCTGCAGGAGGTTGTGCTGCTTGCATCCTGATGGCTGCTGCGAATATGATGCGCAGCAAACGGCATTTGCCCTAACTCAGTTCGAATGGCGTTGGGGCATGGGCGCCGTTGCTGGGTTGTTCATAACTATGAGTTTTATACAGTGGTGCTAGCTGATGTCGAGGACAAGGCCGACAGCGACAGAGGACAATGACATTGACGACTGTTGCTTGATGAGAATTCCATTTTTTCTCAGCGACTCTAGTCTGGTAGACGGTCCAGCGCCGCTCTCAAGGAACTCATCTCAGTGAGCTTCCGTACTTCCCGCATAACGCCTCTACGATGCCCTCTGCCTGAAACCTTTCCCAAGAAGCAATTCTAGTAATACGGCTCGAGATCTTTTCCTCACCAAGCCCTGCAACGCCTGAAAGGCCCTGAACCTCAGACGCCCTTGAAGGACGAGGCACTTCTGACTGCACTTTGTTGCCCAGGCTGCTAGGGACCGGGGGTTGTGTTGGGTAGCTCTGCAAATTCATGGCAGGGGCTTTATGAGGATTGTCCTTCTGAGAATGCTTGGGGCACTCCCACATTGAGGTTTCTCAAGTTAACGTCAATAAAATGTGCCTGCGGAACCCCCCCCCCCATGTTCGCCTTTCTTCAGCATCATCCTATTTTTGACTTTGGCAGCTTTGAGGGTCGGGCTTTTGGATGTGATGCTGCACTTACTTACTTCATGTCTGGAAGCTTCTGAAACATCAGTCCGTCTGTCTTGGCTCTTGTAACCAGGAATGCTGGAAGGAGTCCGAATCTCCAAACATCGAGCTCAAGGAACAAGGCATGCTTCATGCGGACACAAAGCTCCGTTTGAGGGCTTCTGGCTCATGGACAAGCTGATCATGCTTCAATCTGACTTGTATTCCTGTCCTACCACAGGGGCCTGTATACTTACCAATATCATCTTGAGGTCCGTTTGAGACCATAGACCATAATTACATGAGGAATATGGAGCCATAGTATTGATAAATTATTTAGGCCCTATACTACACCCACGCAAATTTGGCGCCGGCACCTCCCGTGTCTCTGCAGACTCCGCGCTGACACTGACTTGCTTTGTCAACCTGGGCGCTACATGGCTCCTTGCCCTAGGGATGCAACCTAGGTCTCGAAACATGATTGGCCCCTTCTACGGTCTGTTTCGCAAGGATGCTAGATTGTTGTGAGGAAAAACCGCTAACTCAGCAAATACCAAGTCCGTTTAATAAGCTAGCAACCACTTAGATTGCTCATACCCCGCTGCCTGATGTCCTTAGGAATTTGATGCAGAAAATGCCGGGCACTGCTGGATAGGGTTGAAGTAGGTCAACGCATAAGATCATTTGCCTGGTTGACCTGGATTTACCGCAAACGCCTGTTGCAACTCATCATGCCAGTTCAGAATTGAGGGTGTCAATGCAAGCCTCCTTGCAAACTCTCGGGCTAAAAAGAGTTCTCGTCAAACCACCGGGATTGAGCTGCTGAGAGAATTGCTTCAAACATAACTTGGGACGTAGAGTGTGGGCTGTACAGGCTGCTGACCAATAAATGCTTTTCCTGAAGGACAAGGATGCGGTTGAAAACCTACTCAGACACCCTCAACACTTCAACCGTACACTTTACACTGTGGACGCATGGCCCGGGCAGACCGCACGGAAACGGTAATTCGAATGTTGGATGGGCCATTAATTCACTGAATGTGTTATG
The DNA here is from genome assembly GCA_905231905.1 of Symbiodinium pilosum. Classification (NCBI taxonomy): domain Eukaryota; class Dinophyceae; order Suessiales; family Symbiodiniaceae; genus Symbiodinium; species Symbiodinium pilosum. The sequence goes on along the minus strand of CAJNIZ010003597.1, from coordinate 2,771 downwards.
TTGTGGCCCAACTTGACTGTTGCTCCACCTAGACTAGCAATGCCAGGAAGCATTAGCGCACTAGGCTAAACGATCTTGGACTTTTTGCTCCCCCTATGTCATCTCGAATGCTGAGGGCTTATCCCCCACTGCCAAGCTGCCATGATGCTACCACGGCTACATCCCAACCCTGCTCCTAGGCCGCAGAAGCTTTGCGCGCCATGAGCTGAGACCTAAAAACCGAAGGCAATTCGACCCAAGTTTGAAGGCTGTGGTACCTCCCATGCCAAGGCTTGACAGTGAGCCCCTAGCTGGCCCAAGCCAACCACGCGAAACGTCCCTCTCCCTCATACTTGGGCGACTTCACTTTTGTGGTGCTTGCATGCAAGTCGGGTCTTCAAACACTGTGCGTGCGCCTCCCTGCTTTCCCATCTCAAGTCATCCCTTACACACGCTGGCCACTTGCTCTCTGATGTCATGAATCGATGGACTACCTCCCTTGGTCAAATCATCCTATGACGCCTTTTCCCCACAACTCTGGGGATGCCCTTGATCAGGAGTCATGTTGCTTTGGATGACGGTGCTGAGCTTGCTCCCCACAATTTACTGTAGATGCAAATATCTTCAAGAACGCGGATCTTGGATTGCCTTGCTGCCCTCGGGTCGGGGAGGCTCATGCAACAAGGACCTGCGCCATGATAGGAACCTAATTTTATTCTGGTCTAGGGCAAATCTCGATATTGCGCACTTGCTGTGCCAGGAACCCTGGCGGCGGATCCAGGAATTTGGCAGCAGCATCCGGTGGAAGTTCCGAGTCTCAGCTGCACTCAAGCTGCTAACCTCCAACATCAACCTTAAGCCCTCTGGAATCTGTAATTCTGTACCCCTTCATAGCTCCTACATAACTTCCGCCCGTTATGTAGCGCTGAGAGGTATAGTGCCTCCCTTCATGTCTGCACCCATGTCCATGGCAGTAAAACTGTCCTGCTGCCTCCATCCCCACATCCGGAGCTACGTAGTAATCTACCCTGCTGCGAACTCACACGGAGCCCTGAAGTAGACCTACTTGGACGACCGTCCTTGTTAGGTAGAGGGTCTATCTAATTCTACGTATGCTAATTGGGGAAACCTCAAAGCAAAAACGCCAAGCCTGGTTCAGTTTGCTTGCCGATGCTTGCTGCTTGCAACGTGAACCAGCCGATTCAACTAAAAAGCTCTCTCTCAAAGAGCTGATCACCGCGCGGCGATTTTTTAAAGCTGTCTCACTGGTCTTCAGGAATCACGAACGGAGGCTTACAGCCTGCAGTCAAATGTACGAACTCTTGACTGCAAAGCCCCAACCCTGGATCGCGTGGCCCCCTAGCCCCAAATCCATGCCCAGGAGAACCCGAAACGTTCAATGCCAAGTTCTGGTTTGTTGCAAGATATCATGCTTGCTACCTGTGGCACAGGCATGAGGCAGTTGCGTTTTGCCAGCTGCTGCCTGGGAAAACCCTGGGGGGGAATGGCCCTTTTTCAAAGCATGGCCCTTTTCAAAGTTTGCCAGCTCGCTTCAGGCTCCTCGTCCGGCATGCGGCACTGTTTGCTCATGATTTCCATGCACCTGCCGCGTGCCCCACCCCAGACATGGGGAAGCCCACTCTCATGGGCATACCGCGGCCTTGAAACATTGCACGTCACGACTCAGGCTGCAAGAGTTAGGAGTGGCATCACCCAATAAAAGCTGCACCTCATCGCTATCCCCCAACCCTCCCACCTCACCCCTATCTTGACTGCAGGAGAAATGCCGCAGCTCATCAGGAACGATCCGCACATAGCCTCTGGAGACTTTGGGGCAGCTTGGCAGAATTTCCCTAACCCGTCTAAATTTCCTGGTGCACCATAGTATACTATAATATACTATAGTATATCATAGTATGTTTCAATATATTCTGCGGCTCAGAGGAGCGCGTGAAAGCTTTAAGGGCGTCTAAAAGGTGTTGGTTTAAAGCTTTCTCAAATCAGAACGCAAGAGCGTGGGTTCTCTCTTGCCACAGCTCCGCCCACAAGGGCCTGTGTTATCCTAAACCCTGCAATCTTCTCGTGAACTGCAGAGCGACCATACTAAACTACAAGAGGGACCCCTGTGTCCACCCGTAACGGTATCTTAGAAACTTGGCAAGGCCAATACTCACAAATTTCTCGTGTGCAGCACAAGTTAGAAAGCTCTTCCAGAATCTTTGGTCACCAGGTGGCCTTAGGGTCTGCAAGCATATCCTTTTTTCCAAGCAACACCGAAGCCTCAACCCTCTACATACCTACAAGCCCGGGTTCTCAAGGGTATTGAAGCTCCCCACGGCACTTTCAGAAATTCTGTGGATTGCTGATAGAAGGGCACTATAATCCTTGCTATAGGTCCTAAGGACTCCCACAGACAGCCCTTGATTTGTTGGAAACCCGAAGACCTAAACCTAGATGAATAACCCTCTATTTATACATATGTGTACATATATATATATATACATATCTATCTATATATCCTAATTACTATAACCCCAATTCAAACCATTTCCCACGAATTGATAGGACACCCCCCCACCCACCCAACAGAACCTTTTCTTAGGAATCCCCAATTCTTAGGAACCCCCACATAATATAACCCGTTTTAGGAATCCCTAATGCTTAGGACCACCCCCCCCCCCTTCCCCCACCTATATCGATATCATGAGAAAATGGCCTCGGCCATGAGTTTGGTCTCCAAGTCAGCAGTGGGGGAGTTGGCCTTCCAAGCTGACTGGAGCTCAGATGAATCA
>CAJNIZ010003596.1:0-16012 GCA_905231905.1 Symbiodinium pilosum | reverse complement strand
TTAGGGTTTAGAGTTTGAGGTTTGCTTGGAGGACTTAGAACTCGTAGTTATGGCCTACTTATATATAGGTCCCCTAACTACAGCCACCACTTTACAAATCGGATATAATTACAGGTACTAAGTAGTTTGCAATTTCCGGTTCGGGGGGTCTCAGTACCGCGCCCACTCGGTACTAAAGAATTCGGGTTTAGATTGGGCACTGCCCCCCCTCGGTAACAGGTGGATAATAGTTATAATCTGGTTATAGATAGCCCTTAATAGGACCCCTAATATAGACTGTTACTGGAGGGGGGGGCAGTACCCAAGGTTTAGACTTCAGCATTTAGGGTTTAGGATGTCGGGTCTAGGATTTAGGGCCCAGGAACCCCCATAGGGGTGTCAAAATACGGCAGTTTCACCCGATATCCCTATGTGTACCATAGTCTAAACTCCTTAAAGGGGGTTATATAGGGGATCATATAGGGGACTTCTCTAGGGCTTATTAAGGGGGGGGGATACTAGGAGTTTAGACTATAGCTCATGTGATGCCCCATACGGACCCCGATAATCCGCTCATAATCCCTGTACATCCCTTCAATCCCTGGGAGCCCTGCACATGTTAATTATAGTACACTATAGTATATTATAGGAATTTATAGTCTATTATAGGAATCTATAGTATATTCTAGGAGTTTATAGTATATTATAGGAAATCATAATCTATTATAGGAATTTATAATCCATTATAGGAATTTATAGTCCATTATAGGAATTTTTAGTATATTATAGGAATTTATAGTATATTATAGGAATTTATAGTCTATTATAGGAATTTATAGTCCATTATAGGAATTTATAGTATATTATAGGAATTTATAGTATATTATAGGAATTTATAGTCTATTATAGGAATTTATAGTCTATTATAGGAATTTATAGTATATTATAGGAATTTATAGTATATTATAGGAATTTATAGTCTATTATAGGAAGTTATAGTATATTGTAGTATATCATGGTACATTATACTTTTAAAGAGCCCATTCTAGTATATTATCGTATTTTATAGTATATTGTAGTATATCATGGTACATTATACTTTTCGAGAAGCTCCCTTGTACTTAGAGTCGACAGGGGGTACCGTTTTGAGAGATCAGTGGGCTCTTTTTCAGGGAGTTCAGCAGATGGATCCCAAACCCCTTGAGCTTTTCAGGTGCTCGGTAGGGTTTAGGGGGCCTTGGGCTGAGGGCTTAAGGGAATGAGAGCCGGATACTAGTTGCCGTATGGTCCCGTATGACAGTGCTTATCAGCTATCCTCCCATTCCCTGCTAAGCAGCAGGGAGTAGTTCTCAGTAATGCTCATGTTCTTGAGGCATATGATGCATGGGTTGTATGTTGCAGGTGGGCGCTGCAGCCCCCAATATACAGTAAGCTCGTATCTTCCTCGTGGTATAGTTGGTTTGCAAGAAGACTGTAACCTTACCTGGCTCAACCACCAGAACGCGACTGATATACTCCCTGTAGGCTGTAGCCCCTGTAGACCCAAGTTTGCATTTCCCTTGTTATTTGATTTTCCATTTGAGTTTCCAGTATCTTATTTAGCTCAGGCACCAAAACCCCTAAACCTATATGTGCCATATCCCAATGTCTTACTTGGTTCAACCACTATTCCACACTTCGATTCCTGCGGTTAATTTTAAACGCTATAGCGAAACTGCCTCGGCTGTTGGGGCGCACAGTCACGGGGGAGTGTGGCAGTTGTGGCAAAAAAAAGCCCTTAAGCCGAACTCCTGGAATTTCACCGCTGGACGGGCGCGGGGAGGACCTGCCAGGGTGGGATGGGTCTACAAATGGGGGGCTTTTAGAGGGTTTAGAACACCCCTGAGGCTGGGTCAGCCTCGGCGAATTTAGAAGGCAGGGGAGCTACTGCTTGTACGTATAGTATAGTCGGTTGCAGCATGTACTCTCATGCCCACGGTTACTAGTCTAATAGCTGGCTCGGCTGCGTAGAGCCTCATATAGATCTTAGAAGCAAGCCAGGAGCGAACAAAGGCTGAAAGAGTTTCATCTATCTGTACAAAAGCAACGCTACTCTGAGCAGCTCTGTAGAAGGGAGCTATACTGGCAGTTTACTAAGCCGGCGACAGCGTCGGATAGCTGCCGTACTCGCCCGGTCCCCACTCTATGTGTCTGGTTGCTGGGTTCCTGTTCACCCGCACCTGCATTTCGCCCGTGCTGGATATGCAGGGGTGGAACTTTCAATCGGATTACGAGTAGCCTCTAAGAGGCGCAGGACAGGCACAAGGGTACTAAGATTCATAACCGGAGCGCTATATTCTGCAAGCAGAACATTGAGAGTACAACTTGAGCAACGGTTTCCAAGAGTTATCAGGTGGCCGTAGCAGTGTTTCCAGTAGTTTCATTCCCTCAAGAATGCAGGATTCATGGCCGGCTTGAGCAAGATCATCACGGCTTCAACCGTAAACCCTAAACCGCATCTAGGGGTTAGGGCTCAGGGAATTCCTATGCTGATCTCTTGCCAAATTGTGCCATCCTCTATCGATCACCAAGAGTCTCCTTGTGAAGTTTATGTTTCATGGGTTTAGGGTTTGTACACCTACGGGTCCTCATTTGTATGCCAAGACCTTTGAGCTTCTTGTTGGGCTTAAATGTGCGTCGGGCCTGTAACATTAGTGGCTTTTTCTCGCTTGCTATTTGAGAGCGTAGTATGTACAAGTACAAGCAACATAGTTCTCCGATCGTTAGTTGGCCATAAAGTTTTTCTTGCACGTTGTGCATGCTGCGTTGCTAAGCTTGGACACGTCATTCTTGTTTGTTAACGGTCCGCTTTAAGACCACCATGGGTCGCAAATTTTCGGTTTTGTCACAAATTTTTAGTTTCTGTTGTAGGTGCCACTATTTCCGGAATCTGGTTTACACCTATGGAGTCAGGCAAGCTGCTGACCGACGCAGAAGTGACTCTGCAAGACTAGGGGGCGGTTGCACGACGACTATGACGCCCACCGGGATAGGTCCTAAGTGCCACTTCTAGAAATCGCTATCAGACTCTTTAAATGCTTTCTGCAACTCCTTCAATTCTTCATCAAAGTGCCCATCATAGAAGCATGTTCATCATTTACACCTAAATAAAAATTCAAGTCCCCCCTTATTTCGGGGACTAGTACCCGAAAGCCCTCAAAACTTCAGACCCTACCTCCCTAAGACCAGAAGGGGCTGGTAATTTTGAGTAACCGCCGCTTGGGAGAACACCTTTACGCTGTGGTCGCACTGACTTGGGGATTCCACGATTTCGGGCTTCCTTTTTGAGGTTACCTTCGATAACGGTCATATTATTGCGGGATCTATATTGGTGTCCCTTTTTTCGGGAAATTATTGTAGACTCCGACAAGTAGTAGAATCCTCGAAACAGGGACACCCATTTTGTGAAACTCCCGCTCATTTCGTTTTTGACTTTATGTCAACGTTGTAGAGGGGCCCAGAACCCAAAAGAACATAATAGTGGTTTCCATTTTGTTTTCCTTCCGTAAATACTCCTATACCTTGTATATCACTTCAAGGGACATGGGTTGACTGTCCACGTTACTTGCTGGGCGCTCTTGACTTTTTTTGAGTTGCAGGTCTCCTTTCTGACCACAGAGGACTTTTTTCTCGGGGGAAGGGAAGCCAGTTTACGTTTTTTTGGGCGTTGGGTTTAGACATCTGAGGCGTCATCGATTGCGGTTCGGTGTTGGCTGGGCAGTTTGCACATGATCTCAAAACAGATGTCACGTTTGGCTTCTTGGGTTGGGCTTAAGGTAACCTTACAACAAAGTAGTCCCAAAATCCCTAAATCCTTAAACCCTCTATAGACCGTAAACGGTTCAGCCTGGACGATTCCTGTTGGATCGTGTCCTTCAATTGTCAAAGGGCTCTGCAAAAAAGAGATTGATTTCCAGCTGTCTCGAGTGCACTTTTGTGTTTTGGAGCCGCAGTGGGACACAACGTAGCTAATTCAAGGTTATGAAGGGTTCTTGATCGCTAATGGTCAGTTCCTGAAAATGGGATCCCAGAGGGCTTTGGGCAAAATTGCTGAGATTGATACGGAGCTGTTCTTCTCCGATGCATTGCCTAGTTTGGGACCTATCCCCATTGAGTGAAGCGCGAAACCGTGCGCACGCGTTGCACTGTCACCTTTTCCTGTAGAATTGTCATGAGGGCCACCTGGCAGAACCAAGATTTCACTCACTCGCCCATAGGTGCCAAAAAGTCCTGCATGGCTTCAAATACCTTCTACAGGATTAATGTTAACTAGGGTCACGCAGGACTCTTAGTATCAGCAGCCATCACCCTTTTACAACCTTGAATCCTAAAGCTTCAAGTATTGAACTCTAAAATCGAGAGCCTTGAGCCCTAAATCCCCAAGCTTCGGGCATGGCTAGATGGTCTTTCTGGGGGCCCTCCTGGGGAGGGTCTAGGGTTCGGGGTATATGAATAGGACCTTACTGGGAACCCCCAACAGGGACCCCAAGAATGTAGTAGGCAGAACTGGCAATATACCTATACCAGAATCCTCTCATTTATTTTATTCCTACTATATTCTTGGGTTCCCTGCTTGGGGTTGTCATGAATGTCCCTTCAGCATAGCATTCCTGCACGGAATTTACTGCAATCTTTCTTATCAGGAGCAAAAAAAAGGTACCCGTAATTTTCGGGGAAATCCTAAACCCAAAAACCTTCTATACTCCCCATGACTAGCTAGCCCCCTAAACCCTAAGCCCTAAACCCTGAACACCTGATTTTGGGAAACCCCCACCTACCCCTAGGATCTTCCCAAGGGCTCCAGGGCCTCGTGATTTTCAAGCAACCCAGACCCAGAAGTTCCAAAGCCTGTTGAACAAGAACTCTACCGGCTTAGGGTTTAGGGTTATGGTTCAGGGTGTAGGGTTCAGGGTTCAGGGTTCAGGGTTTAGGGTTTAGGGTCTAGGGCTTCGGGTTGAAGTAAGTTGGGTCTGTGATGTACGAAATGCGTTTGGAAATCCTGGGCATGTAGTTAGCATAGGCATCGTACAAACCGATGCGATCTTTTGCCTCTTCCTCAGAGGCCGAGAGGCCGATAGCCATGCTGTTTGTAGCGTGGGGCGATGCTGATGTGTTGCTTTTATACTTGCCGTTTTTGTTGTGAAGTATCATTGAGTATTGTTTGCCATTGCGCTATGATGAGTGTTCGTGTTGTTGCCATCAATTGTGATTGTCCTGGCAGCCAAGAAGGTTCCCAAAGACTCCTTGATTTGAACGGGGTCGTAGAATCTTGAATATGTGAGTATAAATTGGTACCTACGGGTACGCCGGCATGCCGAGGACGCAATCCTCGAGTTCACTCAGAAGTACGACAATCCAGTTGCTGCGCTTGCCAACGTTGCAAAGTAGATTAAAAACACCCAAAAACACCGTAAAAATGGCGGCCCCGCAGCGTTCCACCCTCAATTTTGAATACCAGCAGGCTCTGCAGAGTTAGTTTCTACTAATGTGGTCCCTTNNTCCCTTTTCCAATTCTGGTTCGGGCTGCTTTGGGGCAGCCTTGGTAAGGGGTAGCCTGGGAAAGAATGAACATTTTTTCGCTCAAGTAAGCGGGCATACAAGAAAAGATAGCTCTGAAGGGCTTGGATTTCTTGAAAACTTTTGGTTTAGAAATTTAGCAATGAGCAGAATCAAACACTAATGGAGTTGGAGCTTAAAGCAGCAGCAAGCTCCGCAGAATTAGTTTCTCTTAATTCCAACTCGAGACTGAACAGCAGCTGTCAGTCTTTTTGCAGTAATTGTAGTAAAAACTACTTGCTTAAATCTACTATTAGGATGAGTCCCCCAACAGTTTTCTGTAAATCTAGTCCCTTTTCCTCATACGAAAAGCCACCTAATTGTAGCTAGTCTTTGGCGGCTAATTCCACCCAAAATTGTTTCTTTAAATGTGGTCCCTGTTATTGATGTAGTGCTCGAATTACGTGGAGGGTCATGGGGACTTAGCAAGTAGGTGAAAAACCCTATAAGCCATATAATAGCCCCAATTATCCCCATTATTAACATATATGCTAAATCCCCATAACCCTCCAGGTAAGCCTAAACCCCCGCACCGAGGGCTAGGGCTTTCCTTCTTTAGCCAATTACGTATGGCGGTTTCCCAAAAGTAGCAGTACCTTTTCAGGGGTCCCGATACTAAGGACTAGAGTACTTTGGGGTTATTCTGGGCAACTACCATGTATACCCAGGATGCTTTAAAGGGGGGTGCCCCCATGTCACTGGCGCTATGAAGGCAGGGAACATCGCTTATTCAACGCCTCAAGTACGAGCTGGTGTCCTTCTCGAACCCATAGGCCCAAAGCCCTTCTAGCATGCATGCGAGGCAGCTTGAAGAGGGGCAGAAGCGCAACGTAAGAGCCGAGACTATTTTTCTCTCACGGGGTTCTATGACTTTCCAGGCAAGTAATGTTTTCAGAGATCGCCAACCCACCCGAAAGTTTCTCGCACAACAGATTAAGCAGGAACACTCAAAGCCCAAAACCCAAAACCCTAAACCCTAAACTCTTAAATCCTAAGCCTTAAACCTTAAGCCAGCCTCTCCAGAGTATTATCTCTTGGTTTGGTATTTCATTGCCTAATCTTGTCAGAGGGTCTTGGAGGCAAATGAGACAGGAAGCTCTTAAATAAATGCCCTGAGTAAGTTGCAATATACCCCTCTGGTACGCCAGGATGTGTCCTAGAAGCCCTTAAACCCTAAACCTCACAGCGCCGCGAAACTTCGTTTGTGTGTTTTCTGCGGCGCTACAAGGTACGGCAGGATTCGAGGGAATTCCTTACCCCGTACCCTGATGGTTAACCCGAAACCAGCAACTGTAAACTGAAAGCCTAGACCGAAATCCTAACTTAACCTTAAGTCCCAATCCGTATAAAGCCTAAACCTTAAGCCCTAAACCTTAAACCCCAAACCTTATCAACCCCACACCGTATAGGACGCAAAACCTTGAACGCTAAACCTTAACCCGAAGCCTTAGGCGTTAATTGTTAAACCAAACGTAGCCTGAGAAGTTTACACGCTAGGCAGCCTCAGCATCTGCTCGTTCGGCCGACCAGCGGTGCGGATTTTTCAGCAGAACCTCTTCTTACTGGTGCTGCTTAAGGGAGGGCGGGGGAGTGGGGCCCTATAATCCCTCTACAGTCCCCATATATACCCCTATACTGGTACCTATATTCATTCCCCCGCTCTCTCTTAAGCACCAAGAGGTCTTAGGCAGGGCAAAGGACAACGACCTACCGGACGTCACCACAAGTGGTGCTTCATATAGAAATGGAAGCCAGATTGCTGGTCTTGTGCTTTCTTCAGAGCTATGTATGTATACAAATACACGCATATAATGGTGCCGCTTCAAGTCCAGGTTCTGACTATTAAGCCCTGTGAATCTCCATAGCTTAGAGTCCTTCCTTGGCGGTTATTTTGGGAACAGCCGTTTCTTGTGGTTCCAAGCAAGGGGTCACAATGGATGAGTGCCATTCTAATTGTCCAAGTGCCCAAGAGCGATGTGAAGTAGGAGTGTGTATAGAGTTCCTCAGGAATATGGTGACTGTATACCAGCATGCATGTTATTCAAGGGGGAGACCCTGAGAATCCTTTTGCAGCACCTACATATCCGTAGAGTCTGTAGGGTTCTCTATTTGGAGAAAATCGTCAGAATTTGTATCTTACCCTAAGGGTCCAAATACTTAATAATCATATACTTACCCAAAGCCTGTACTATAATTCCTACTACCCAAAACCCAAGTACCCAATTATTGGGTACTTGGACCCTCTGGGTTATAGAGAGCCGTTCAGGAGTTCGGGGTCTAAGGGTGATGAGATGACCATGTGTTTGTGAACAAGGCCCGTGGCGAATATGTATGGGGCATGAGGAACTCATGGCCCCAATTGGTATCCGGGCTAGCCAGGGTTAACGGTTTTCGGTCAAGGGTTTAGGGTTGATGGTTTAGGGTAGTTTCCCTAAATAGGGGACCCCAATATAGACCCCAAAATACTATAGTCCTTATTATGGGGACCCCCAAAATGGTACCCCTGATTTTCGGAAATTCCCTTAGGGCTTAAGGATTCGGGTCCAAGGTTTAGGGTTTAGGGTGATCTGAGACCCAAAACTCGATGTTCCACGCTTCAGGTACGCGCAATGCTACCAGGCAACATCGTAATCCCTTCCCTTTCGAAAGCCCCCCACCCCCCCAACATTACACCTTTCCGTTGTGATATGTCATAATGCAGCGGAAACATTCAAGATAAGGGAGCGGGTGATTTGAAAACTAAGGGGAGGGGATTACGCTTACTTGTACGGTACTTGTTCATGTCATCTTACTTAGGGAGACAAGCTGCCGTTACCCATAGGAAACAGGGATTCAGGCACTACCCTGAACCCTAAACGGGTCCTAAACCCTAAATCCTAGATCCTAAGCCCTAATATCAGGAATCGGGCCTAAACCCTAGATTTTGAACCCTAGGGTCTTGGGCGAGGCTTAACCTGGAAGACTTGATATGAGCTACTGTCCACATTAGGTTTACCCAGGGACCCTGGATATATTGTAGGGTTTAGGGTTTAGGTTTAGGATTTAGGGTTCAGGTCAAGGTTTGGTAACTTAATTTCGTCCCCAAAATGCTTCCTAATGGGAACCCATGTCCATCAACTACATCAGGGGATTCTGACTGTAGCCGGAATTCAGATCTAGCCATCTGATGGCCTTGCGCCTGAGCCTTTGACTTCGGTGATGCGATTGCTGTTCACCATGGAAGCCATCTACAGGTGGGTAATCTACACGTGGGTAGTTCTCATAGTACTCCCTTATGGACGACCATAAAACCCCGTAATTTATCAAGCCGCTATAAAAGGCCTATAGCAGACTACCCACAGGTAAGCTACCCACCTGTAATGGGGTTCTACGCCAGCTTGGCACCAGCGAATGTGCCAGGGACTTGACAGCAGTGTCTGGCGGCTCCAGGATAGGTCTTGCGTTCCTTTTCCATTTTTTACATTACAATATGACCCTTATAGTCTGGAGAAGATGTGGGTATAGGGATGGTTACAGGGGCTAACGGGATCCATGTCCTCATTCCCATCCAGAAAGCCTGAATCCTATGGTAGCTGTCATTTTCGTTTCCAGTCCCGCATTCCTCACTGAGCACCAGGCTTCAGGGGGTTAGGGCTTTTGCTTTCTCCGTCTCGCTGCCCATCAATGGAAAAGAGAATGGAAAGCTCAAATGCGGGAACCAATTTCATGACAGTAGAGGGTTTGGCTATGGTCTGCTATAGCTTCACAAGGATGGACATAGAGAGTATGGGTAATTCTTCTAGTATGACTGTAGTGTTTTTTGTCTCTTACACTTCGATTTTACGACTGGTAAAGAAATCGGGCAGCTGCTCCACATGTGCGTCTTTCCACATGGCCACCGATTTTTGCTTTTTGGTGGTTAGGTGGGCCAAACCAAACCCTAGACCAACCCTAAACCCAATGGTCGTGAAAGTTGTAGTGTTTGGGCTAAAGTCTTGGTGTGTGCAGTGCTTCGCATACGGCGGTCGCCGGAAGTTCCCGGGAGATTTACTGCTTAGGACCTGCAAGACTAGATCCCTAGACCCTGAACCCTAAACCCTAGACCCTAGGCGCTGTAGAGAGCTCATCCCGAGAGTTTCCTAAACTTTCTCTTATCAAAGACTTCAAGTTTGTACCCTTAATGTTTGCAACCCGAGGTTTGGGGTCCCAAATACCCTTTTTAGGGGCCACAGTCCATGGTTTAGGGACCCAAACCCAAGGGTACAAACCCTAAGGGTACGAAGGAAACTCCCTGATCTTAACCCAAACCTCTACGCCGCTGCTTTGCCAGACACTGCTTGATAGGGCTGCTTCACTTTTTCTTCATCCGGGGGCATGTTCCATCACATTTCTTTTCCGCAGAACTTGAAGTTCACGGTAATCCCTCTCTTACCACCTGAGTGGAGAGCTTTGTGTGAGTCATCTGACGGGATTGACTGTTACCGTTGTGGTTGGAACTAGGTAGAGTTTGTATCTTCCAGCTCAATGCCAGACCATACAGTAAGCCGTCGTGCTTAACTCCTGATACGCGACAACGTTAGGCTTTAGGGATTGTTGGTTAAGACACAACTTTGAAGAAGCCGCTAGGAATTTTCTGTATCAGCCTACTCCCAAGGGCTTTGACCATCCTCGGCGCTAGTCCCTCATTTGTGATCCCCAACACTATGTTTCTCTTCATATGAGACATACTCTAAAATCCTTCATGGGAGCTATATAAGGGATTATATGGGAGACTAATATAAAGAGTATTAAGAGTCTAGACTAACTACAGCTCACATTGTGTCCTTTCCTAGGGAAGCCTTGCATAACCCCCAATGAGCTGGCTGCTGACCTCTATATAACCCCAGGGTTCTCAAGGGGTACTCCTACTTTGCAGAACTCCGAGGAAGGGTAGGGCCGGGTTTGCGAAGCGCCGAATGGTATGCGGGGAGCGTTCATTTATATGCGCCAGAACAAGGTTTTGGACATGTGAGATTAGGTATAGCGAGGTAACCGCGCTTGTACACAATTATTCGGGCTTCTACACTACCCTGAACCCACCACACTGAACCTTAAGCCTTAAATCTCCACCCTAAACCTTCAACCCCAATCTGCTGCGGAAGTTTCATGGCTTAGTTTTCGGGGTGGGGGAGTTGGATGAGCTGCTCCCAGGTTATGGGCTTTAGGGTTTGGGGTTTAAGGATTAGGGTTTAAAGCTTAAGGATTAGGGTTTAAGGTTTAGGGTTACCACCTGCTAGAGCACAGTGCCTTTGCATGGAGTGGAAAGTTCCAAGAGTCTCGAAAGCAAGCTGCTGACTAGTGGTGGGGTCTGAGTATCACAGTATTAGATTCGCGGGTTGGAATAGAATCCCTGCGCAATTGCTACCAGCATTGCACTCAATGCCCCAACCTCTAAATCCAACGCAAAAACAATTTCGATCCAAAAAAAGAATTGCAGCATGTACATCACAGAGGAGCCAGGACACCCCACGGATGCTGTGTTTATGCCAGACAGCTGCCGTAGGCAGCCATCGCTACCTTTGTTCAACAGCCATGAAGCGAAGGTGTCATGTGGCACTATAGACCCGAAATTGTCAACCCCCGTACTCTCTCTCTCTCTGTCCCTCTCTCTATTCCAAAACCTTACTTCAAGGCTGAAGGAGAAGAAGACTTGAGAACCTTGTGATTCCCTTATAAGGACCCCTGCAATCCCCTACAATCCGTATGTACCCCTATGTTCCCATATGTTCCCTACTCTTCAGAAGATCTCATATGGGAGTTTCTCAAAATGTTTCCTACATAAACGTACGTTAAGAGCGACATTTACGTTATAATCAGGGCTTTATAGAGCCAGTGCCGGGTTGTACAGGGCTTGCTTCCTACATGTTCGTAGCTCTCCACACAGACATAAGCTAGGGGCCTGTCATTTAGAGAACTTTTATATGGTAGTTTCCCTAGATTGGCGGACCTCAACACAGATCCCAGTATTTTGATCCTTATTAGTTATAGTGACCCCTAACAAGGTAGCCCCTAAACCCTAAACCCTAAACCCTAAAAGGTACCCCTAATTTTGGGAAAGCCCCATATGAGTATCCTGGAGCAAATCGGGGTTGGTCCAGGCTTTAGGGCTGAACATGGTTTTAGGGTTTTGGGTTTAGGGTTTAGGGTATTCTGAGTACACGTCCAGTTGCATGTCGCATGCGTGGCGCCATTTCCGATGTGCAAGAAATGGAACACTGTGCAGATTGCCCGGATGCAGGTGTCTAGCCTAAGGGTTTACTGGATGTCCGTTACCTTAACCCTAAACCCTGAAATTAAACCCTAAACCCTGAAATTAAACCCTAAACCCTAAATCCTGAAATTAAACCTTAAACCCTAAACCCTGAAATATGCCCGAAGCCTCGAACCTTTGCTTCTCAGCTTGGTTTGAAAATCTGGGCACCTCACATAGTGGTGCGAGTACTGCCACGCAGGGGGAGTGTCTCAAATGGAGGTATATGGGGTTACGGGTGGGTTATGCGGGGATATGGATGTTAGGGGTTACATGGGATATAGATTCTGGTCATGCGAGAATTTAGCGTCAACCATTATTAGAAACCTTTGTATAATCTCAGTTTACATTTCGCTTTTCATGTTCTTTTTTATTTAACTCATCATTTTTGCGGAGAACATCCCTTAGTGTCCTCAAAATCTACTGAATTTGCTGTAGATTGGGTTCAATTTCAGGGGGACCGAAAAAGAACGATTCCCACCCTTATCAAGGGGCCTTTGGGCTAAACTACTTCACGAGTGTCAAAGGTTTATTAGGGAAAAAGGGGGGGAATTATTAAGGCCTCTAGATGAAATCTAGTGGTGATTGGGTGGTGATTGGTCAGGGCTGTTGAGTTAGCCCTTTTTTCCCCTTATTGGGGGTCCTAAGTTCTTAGTGAAAGTCAGCTATATTCAAAAAAGGGTGACTTTTTTGGTTCTGGGTTACTTGGGATCCTAGTAGTAGGGAATGAAGGACTGGATGCCTTTACAGCCCCCAAGCATGATCAGTAAAGTTGGCTCCAAGGTTCACCGTAAACCCTAAAACCCTTACTGGAAACAAGTAAAGGGTTTAGGGTTTAGGTCACCGGCAAGGTTGCCCAATGATCCCAGGTGTATTGGGTTAAGGGTTTAAGGATTCGGGTTTAGGGATTCGGGTTTAGGATTTAGGGATCAGGGAGGGATTGGCAGAGACAGTTAACATCAGCGGTTATTGTGCCAAAAGTTCAGTTTGCCATGCATTCCCACGTATCTTTACCCCGAGAAATGGAACTGACTCAGAACTATCCTTATGCAATCCCTTAACACGGTCATTGTTGGACAAACCTTTTAAATGTGAGCACGCGAAAACTGTCTAAACGTGGTTGTTAATCATGTCCCAGCAGTTACCCAAAGCCCTAAACCCTAAAGCCTGACCAAGGTAAGCATCCGCAACTCTTTTTAGCTGATCCGCATGTACTCCACTTAGAGCCCAAGGCTAAGCCACCAAATAAGTAGTATTCTGAATGGGGATACTATAGGAGGGACATGGGCCCGCTGGGTCCAACGACAAAATTGCTTTACTCAAATGATCTTAGATGGTTTGGCTACCAAATAAACCTCTGCTTGCATGCGGCGCGTCTTGTTTTACTGTGGGTGGATGGAGTGAATCTTGCTACACATGTACTATAGTCTAAGGAGGGATAGATAGGGAGTATATAGGGGATTATTATAGGGGGTATTAAGGGGGATACTAGGAGTTTAGACTATAGCTCACATGAGTCTAGGCTGTAGGGTATGTGATTGGGGCAAAATTTCCTCCATCCACAGTGCGAATTTTGGGTTTACAGTCTTAGGCTCAAGTTCAACGACCTGCCGCTGTTTGCTTGAAATAGGCTACGTAAGCCCTTAGCCGTCATCCTGTTTCACAAAACCTCAGCCAGGAGCCTTGAAGGCAGGGGAAATCAACCTCTGTTTGAGATACCGCCAAATGAGGATTGCCAGGTTAGATCCATGGCTTTGCCATCGTCGGGGCTGCAAGGGTCGTGCTCCTGAAAGGCCCTCTGTTCCGCTTCCCTAAAATATGGTGCATGATGGCTGCTTAGGATTTGAGTACTTCGGAGTTATGATCACTTTCTCTGTACTGTTCTTCATTGTTTTGCAGGTTTCCGGTTGCCAAAGTCTTCTTCTTTATGCCTAAGCCCTAAACCTGATACAGATATAGATATGTGTCTATAGGCAACCTCATTACCGTCTTTCGTTTTGCCCCATTTCCATATGCCTCCACGCAACGCGTGGAGTCTGGTTTGTATTTGGGTTACCTCCTTCCCCCTCAATCGTCACCCCTTATCATGTAGGATTTACAGTCTGGGGCCTATAGTCCACCTTAGGCGCCTTCATTAGAGCAAGCCCCTGTATGAGTTTAAACTCCATAAAGGGGGATATATAAGGAATTTTTATAGCGGACTACTGTAGGGGCTATTAAGGGGGATACTAGGAGTTTAGACTATAGCTCATATAATTCCGACATATACCCTATTATAATGTAGTAGCTTCCATTTTCTTTTCCATTATCCCCACATAACCCCTGTATTCCCATAGTCGCTAACCCTAAACTGCCTGTAGCTCATATGTGCTCTTGAGTTTTCCATGTAAGGCATTCCGGCAGACACCTTGCAGTCCCCTGACAGCCTCAGTTCACAGCCCTGGAAGGCTGAGAAGCGCCCCTGAGAATAAGGGGATTTGAGTTACCCCAGTCTATCGTAAGGACTTCTGAACCCTAAACCCTAAACCCGAACCCTAAACCTCTAAGCTATCATATTATAATAGGGGTCCTAATTTTAGGGGTAATTTGGGTAACGAAAATCCCCATGTTATCCGAGAACGGTCTCAAAGCTAGGCGGACGGATGGGCAGACGGCGCCTTTCGTGTTTGAAAAAAGTAAGGGATTACAATAGTACCCCGGCAAAGGTACCCCCCCCCAGGGTTTCAGGAGCTAATAAGGACTATATAGGGCTTAATAAGGCCTAATTAGGCCTTATTAAGCCTTACATAGTCCTTATTAGCTCCTTAAACCCTGGGGGTGTACCTTGGGGGGGGGGGGTTCTATAGTAATCCCTTAAAAAGCGTTCTAAGGCAACTGCAGGAAGGGAATTCGCAACAGGGGACCTTGCGTGAGCATTCCCAGAGGGTCCAAGTACCCAATAATTGGGTACTTGGGTTTTGGGTGATAGGAATTACAGTACAGGTTTTGGGTAAGTATATGATTATTAGGTACTTGGACCCTTGGGGATTATCTCCCAATTATATGCTTCCCCGATACCGTGTAAGGCCCTTATCTACCCCTTGTCTAAGCTCCCCCCCCAACCCTAAACTCTGAACAAACCCTCTATTGGAAACTCGGTGAGGGGCGGGCCCTTCATGTCAGGAAAACTGAAGCAAGACTTTCCCTTGTTTGGGCTCTAGGGCTTAGGAGGACCCCCTCACCCTGTAATCGTGGTATAATAGGAATATAAGAGGAGCCTAATATAATCCCTATTATCCCTTATAGTCACTATTACTGGGTGGGGGGTCCACCTAATCTAGGGTTTAGGGTTCAGGGCTTCTGGTGACAATAGTCCTAAGCAGCAGTGGGTATCACAAATCTTATCAAGTTTGCGGCATGTCCTGGGCAGGTAGAGTAATTCTTAGGAACTTGACGGGTTTTCAAGGATTGTGGGGCATAAGCCCGAAACCCTGCACCCTAAAACGGGTGCAGCGCTCCGGCGTGAGGTTTTCAGACCTTATGGTTCATGAGACATCGTAGCCTGCTAGGGGGATTGAGGAGGTTATAGCAAGCGATTATAAGCAGTTACTACGGCTGATGCCAAAAATCATGCATAACCAGGTGATGTCGAAGAAAATCCATAGTCTTTAGAAGACTAAAATGCCATAATTTGCAAGGTAGAAGGTACGTGGGGCCGTGCAGGATTTGTAGTACGGTGGATCCACCGTATCACCATCCCTAAATGCAAAACCTTCCACAATCCTAAACTCAGCATGTCTAGTTTCAATTGAATACTGCCACAGTTGGATACCAGTCACACTCACTGTAAGATAGTACCGAGATTGTAGACTGTAGCTGGGTGGGGCAGCACCCGAAGTATCAACATTGATTCCCATGAAGATGAAAGTATTGCCCGAGCAGTGCAACAGGTCCCAAAATAAACAGCTATAGTCCCCCTTAAGTAGATAGAATATGGGGCATATGGGGATCTCAGTTTGATATACCTAGAGCCGTATGCTATCGAAAGCTGGGGTGCCCCAGGTGCCAAAAAGGGTATGTTGGGATTGATGTGGGAACTGTATATGAGCTATAGTCTAAACTCCTATATATAGGGTTCTATAGGGAACTATTATAGGGGTTAATAATTAAGGGGTATACTAGGAGTTAGAC
>CAJNIZ010003595.1:8186-23283 GCA_905231905.1 Symbiodinium pilosum | reverse complement strand
TCCCTGATGGCACCTGCCAACTTGACTGCCCTGAAGGCCCTCGAACATATAGCGGATTTAGGGTTTTGGGGGTTAAGAGGTTTAGGGTTTAGGGTTTAGGGGTTTAGGGTTTGGGGTTTAGGGGTTCGGGCTTAGGGTTTGGGGTCTAGGGCTTGGGATTAGGGTCTATTTTCTCATTAGAGTTCTCAATGTAGTTTCCAGGTTTTGGTGTCTAGCATCCATCCCGCAAGTTGTCAAGCGATTGCAAGGCTTTTGGAGGCTTAGGGGCTTCAAATTTGGGGTTTAGGGTTTAGGGTTCAGGGTTTAGGGACCCTAAACCCTAAACCCTAAACCCTAAACATGGTCTTAGGCTTTGGGGTTGGAGCTTGAGGTGCTATTAATGACGGGAGTTCGTAAGACCGTACCCTACAATGAGGACCCAGTGAAAGTCATATATTGGGTTTAGGGTTTAGGGTTTAGGGATAGGGATAATGGAAAAGAAAATGGAAACTACTATAATGGGTTATATAGGGGTTGTATAGGGTTTAATATAGGGTCCTATGGGTGGTTGTCAAAATCATGGTCCCTTTTTGGATCCCTATTATTGTACGGCACCTATATATATTTAGGGTACCCAAAAAGGGACTATAATTTTGACAACCAACTATAGGGTAGTCACCCCAAACCCTACACCCTGAACACTCGCTTTGGACCAAAATCTCCTTGTTAGCTTGGAGTTTAAGACTAGGTCCCCTAACCCTAAAACCCTGCGCCCCTAGACAGTAAAACCCTAAGACCCCGAACCCCCCAGGTTGTGTTCCTTTGCTTGCAAGGGTTTGGACTTCGTAGGGTTGGGTTTCAAGCAGCTGCCTGAACAAACGGTTTAGGGTTGAGGTTAACATTGTTCCCTCTTGGCTTTTGTGTACCCACGATCTAGCTTGCCGGCAAAAAAACATATTCTCCATATGTAGGCCTCTATATACAACCACCCTATAGCCCCACCTAAAACAAACAGGCTTCCATTTCATTTATAGTGTTTTCAGTACCTTGAGAATCTTGGCCCCTACACTTATTTGGAATTCTGACCCTGAACCCTACGGTGCCCTAAACCCTGAACCCTAAACCTGATACATTCCCCTTCATTTAATGATTCAGCATGATCAGTGCAGTGTTAAATTTCGTGCTAAGTCTCCCTCTCTTTTTAACTCCAAACTCTAAACCCGAAAACCTATCAACCTTGAACCTCAAACTCCTAAACCCCAAAGCTTAAACCCTCATTAAAGCCTAAGTTCTAGACCACTTTGAAAGGAAGATGTTTCGTAGGAAGTTACTTATTTGGGGAGGGATCAGTATGGTGTTTTACATGTTTGAGGGCTTAGTTTAGGGCTATGAAGATATCATGGAGATCCTAAATCGTAAGCCCTTTGCAACACCTTCCTTTACCGGGACTATACCGATATACCCTGACCGCTAGACGTTGACCTTAAACCCTAAACCCTGTATTGCCTAAACCCCAAACCCCTCACAAACATTGTCGAATGTTTTCTCTCCGGCCCCCCATCAGATCCTTCCCGCTGAGGATACAATCCAGAACATACCTCCTGCCGACGTGCTCAATGGCAACTGAGATGCACCGGGTTTGGAGTTTAGGGATTCGGTATTCATACCCAGCTCTTTTGAGGTCCTTGCTGTAGGCCCAGGCCAAGGGTTATCACAGGACTCTTAATTCCCATGGTCTAAGCCCATAAACAAATTCTAAGCCTGGAGGCATGTGTGGATTTTCTTACAGTTGGGTGTGCCCGCATATACCCCAACAGAATAAGATCTAGGCCCAAAGTCCCACACCCTAAAAGGCGTAACATTTCCAGAAACATCTGGACAACTTCTTGCGATGCCGGGCTACTATCATCCCTAGGATCTAGGTCTAGAGGGTCACGTGAATCTTGTTCATCAACCAACCGCCTTTGCAAGGCGGCTCGGGTGCTGAAGGACAGAGGTCTCCAATCTCAAGGAATCACTGCGTGTTCTGAGCCCCAAGCCCTAAAGCCCAGACCCTAAACCCTAAACCCTTTTCCCCTACACCCTAGGCCCTAAACCCTCTCAATTGTCCAGTGGACAGCCTCGACCTTCGCACGTTGACAATGAAGGTGATATAGGCCAAGGAGGTATAGGCTCCAAAGGATAAGTTTACGGTTCAGGGTTGAGGTTCCCCAAGGATAGGTTTAGGGTTTAAGGTCTAGGTTCTCAAGGATAGGTTTAGGGCTTAGGGGTTGGGATCCTCCCTGTGGTTTTGCATATGTTGAAACCAGCTCTGCGTCGCAGCAAAGACATGGCCCCACCCAATGTTTTGGGGGGTTTAGGGTTTAGGGTTCAACCCCAAATTTGACAATCCTTATTCTGGGGGGACCCCTAAATGGTATCCTAAACCCTAAACGCTGAACCCTATATAACCCTATATAATCCGGTTTAATCTTATAAAATCCTGAATAATTAATCCCATTCACAAGGAATCAATCCTAAAAGCCTAGCTTGACCACACATTGTTGGGTTTTATGGGTATCCTTCAAACCTAAATTACTTCATACTTGAAAACATCAATCTAACACTTACATATACACCCTACTATCATGTAGTAGTTTCCATTTTCTTTTCCATTATTTCCATGATCCCTAAATAACCCCAACATAAACCTTGAAGCCTAAACCCTAAACCCTAAACCCTAAACCCTAAATGAATATGTGCTGGTAAGGAAAGCAAGGTGCCCCCTAGATTTCTGGGTGTAGGGGTTAGGGGTCTGGGGGGCTTAGGGTTTTGGGATTCAGGGTCTAGGGGTTCAGGGTTTAGGGGCTTAGGGTTTAGGGGTTCAGGGTCTAGGGCTTTGGGTTTAATTAAGGGCTCAGGGTTTAGGGTTAGGCCTCAGGGATTTGCATTTGGGGTCTGGTAAAATCGAAAAGCGGGCTTGATGAAGAGTCCACGTAGACGGTTTTGGATGGGGTTCCGCATGGGAGTTTCTCAGAGGGGGGGGTTCCCGATTTTGCAAGAGTTTGTCCATGAACAGTCTAGTCTATTGAGATCTGCCCCGGAAGCAGACAGCCTTCACGGTCAGTTCAAAACTCATCTGCAGGGTGGATGATCATTACTTTTGCTTGGATTTAATGTTTAGGGTTCACGTTTCAGGTGTTAACTGTTTTAGTGCTACGTACTGCGCATAGCTGTGGATTGATGTCTGAATTCTCACTAAGAAGGACCCCCGCATAATCCGTGTATCATCCCTAGATGTACCTTGGGCTCCCTCGCTGACCCCTATTGTTAAAAAGACCACGATATAGAATCTCTCAGAATATCCCCTGTAACACATTCCCCATGTGCCTGCCGGCCGGCCGCCATGGAGTCATGGGGTTTAGGGTTCAGGGTAAGTAGAAATGGCGAACGACCAACAGCTCTCCCTTTTAAACCTTATCTAGTTATGAGTATACATCTGAATCTCCAAAGCCTGTTCCAATCTGTTGGGCCGTACATTACTACAAAAGGTCCCTAGAATGTAGCTAAATGGATGGTAAAGGCTTTTGCCCATGAACTGTATTCCCCTAAACCCCAAAACCTTCGACCTTCATCCCTATGCAGCATCTCCCAAATTGTCTAGGTAAGGCATGTACTAAGGTTCGTAGTGCGATTCACAGTGCATTCCTGAACTGAACTTTTTCCTGGGCCCGGGGTGCTCCCTGAATCCCTAAGCCCCAAACCCAGGCATCCTTGCCGAATGTTCCTGGGGGCGCGTGGTGGAGGGCGCCAATGGCGACCTGTCAAAGGGCTGGCACTTCGGCCAAACAAGCACCAAAATAATCTTCACGAACTTACACTTATAATAGTCAGCAATGCTATCCCCATCCTTCTGTACTCATAGAGTGCTGCTGTCCCTAAACCTCTTGGAGTCGAATAGGCTCCTAGATTGGGCTCTGGGGCTTTCCCCCTGAAGCCTAAACCCCCAAACCCGAAATCTTAGAGGGCTTTACAATGCCAAAGTCTTGGATGGGACTTAGGCATAACGTCTTCGGGTTTTTGGGCCTAGCGTCGTCAGGATGTCCGTTCTACCGCGTTAGTGTTGTAGGGTTTTTGGGGTTTCGGGTTTAGGGTAGGGATGCTACCATTTATATACTTTACGGGGTAAGGGGTTCCTCAGATGGCTGCAAGAAGGCTGCTTTTTCCTTGTTAGAGGGACAGGGGCTGCACTCTCGGTTTTCCTTAAGCCCTACTTGCTACCGGGAAGCACCCTGCAAGCCCATGGCCCGCTACTTGAAGCCTTATGGAACAGGGTTTAGGGGTTTAGGGGTTCAAGGTTTGGGGGTTTAGGGTTTAGGGGTTTAGGGTTTAGGGTAACAAAGTAAACGCGCACAGCTAGAACTGTGCGCCTACTCATAACGGGGGGCATGAACCTACACATGACATATGGCCAGTTGGAGAAGTTATAGGTAGGTAGGTAGGTAGGTAGGTAGGTAGGTAGGTAGGTAGGTAGGTATATGTAGATGTATAGTCCCCCTTAAGTAGGTAGAATATGGCTTCGGGTATATGATAACAAGATCTCCATATACCCCATATTCTATCTACATAAGGGGGACGACATGCAGTGAGGTGTTACCCTAAACCCTAAACCCTAAACCCTAACCGGGTTAGTTCCGGGGATGATTACAGCCCCCCTGACTGTATTTGACTTGCGTGCGCCAGACGGCCAGGCGAACATTGAGCAGCCTAGTTTAGGGTTCAGGGTTTCGGGTTTAGGGTGTAGGGTTCTGAATCCCTAAACCCCTAAATCCCTGAATCTCTAAACCCTAAATTCCTAAATCCTAAATCGCTAACTCCCCAAAGCGCTAAACCCTAAATCCTCAACCCTAAGCCCCTCAACCCCAAACCCTAAATCCGTAAACCCCAAACCCTAGCTCCTCAGCCCTAGATCCCTACACCCCAAACCCCACCTGAGTAGTATTTTATGTGGGGATACTATGGTATCCATTATAGACTAAGATTGTATCCTCCTTTTGGGGGTATAGTATTTTATATAAGGAATAATATCTTACCAGGTTCAACCACCAAAAAAACATTACACACCTGCTCTCAAGCTGAGGAGATTGGAGCGACCAGTTCCAAGCCCCATCAGGCGGAGCTCAAGAAGTTAAGGGTTTAGAGGCTTAGGGTTTTAGGGGCTTCGGGGTTTGGGGAGTTAGGGAATTAGGGTTTAGGGTTTCGGGGTTCGGGGTTTAGGGGTTTAGGGTTTAGGGGCTTAGGCTTGTAGGGTTGAGGGGGTTTAAGGTTCAGGGTTTAGGGATTTGGGGTCTGGGGTTCAGGGATTTAGGGTTGAGTGTTTCAGTGTTTCGGGTTTTAGGGTTTAGCACCCTGTAACTGGGTTGCTGTTAAGGAACATAAATCAGGTTCCGAAAATATTGGCATGTCGTAAATAATAGGGGTTTCCTATTATCAGTTGCTTTGCAGCAACCTTCTTTACCGCCCTTGAAAGGGGAAAGAATAGGAGTTATTCAAGGGCGGTGAAGAAGGAAATCTAAGTCCCGTTCAAGGGGTTCCAGGGGTCATATAGGGTTTAGATGGGTTCAAGAGTTCGAGGGTTTAGGGTTTGAGTTTAGGATTTAGGGTTTAGGGTTTAGGGATTGCAGAACAGGATTTTTACCCAAACCAATGCAATGGAGAATCAAAGGAGAAAGGAAAGGGACAATGAAATGGACACTGGGGTAACATAGGGATTTATAGGAGGTTATAAGGGTATTCTAGCTGATTTGGGACAGAGCAATCTTGCGGTTCTTCCCGTCGGCACGCCAAGATTGCGGTTCATTGATTTAGGCACCTGGGAAACATTATCTGAGCATTCCAATGCCAGATGGCCCAGCAAAGATTCCCAGCTTTGGTCGTTCATGAAGTCTTCACTTCAGAAGGACAAGGTTTCTGCACTCAAGGCTATAGCCCATGGTATGACCACTGTCCAGGAAGTCCACTCGTCTATCAGGGGAACTCTTTCACAAAGTTTCCAGCAGGCACTGAGAGTGCATGATTGCTGGTTGTAACTCATGCCTCCGGACTGGTGCACTCCGTGAATACCACCGGTGTGTTGGACCCGGTTGCCGCGAAAGCCCCTCCCCTCCCCCCCCCCTCCCAAAAAAAGAGGAAGCATCATCTAACTGTAACCGTATTTCGCTAAACACCCTAAGCCCTAAACCCTAAACCCTTTAACCGCTAGGGCTACCAGAATCAAAACTTCAGGATGAGTCCTTAGGGCTCAAGGATCTGGGATTTTGGAGATTTAGGGTTTGGTGGTTTAGAATTTAGGGTTTAGGGCTTTGGTGGTTTAGAATTTAGGGTTTACGGTTTAGGGCTTGGTGGTTTAGAAATCAGGGTTTCAGGCTTAGGGATTTGGGGATTGGGGTATAGGGCTCCGGGGCTCTGGATTGCATTTTGGGATTAGGGTGCTTTGCTTTGGTTGTTGGATTTCGGAATGATATCCGAGATCTGTTTCGATTTGTAAGTGGACCATCTTCCAAATTCTTAAGGTTTTTGCGGTAGGACTTTAACTCCCCTAGCCCCTAAAGCCTAAACCCTAGACTTGCTTGGGGGCCCACACCCTGGGCCGCCTGGGTTTGGTATGTGGACTTTATCGGATCCTAAGCCCTAAGCCTTAAGCGCTGAACCTTAAGCCCTAAACCTGAAGCTCAGATGTAGAGGAGCCCGAAGCAAGGCCTCCCTACGACCTCCCTAAGGTACCATATGGTTTAGGGTTTAGGGTTCCTAAGTAACCATGTATGTAGTATTTGCTTTGGGGATATTATGGTACCCAATATAGGGCAAGATTATATCCTCCTTTTGGGGTATAGTCTTTTATATAAGGAATATAATCTTAGTGTTTGACAACAAAAAAACGCTACCCATGTGGTCTCCTAATATGGGGCCTCCATGGGACCTCTGTCGGATTCCTCAACTAGGGTTCAGGGTTTAGGCTATATGATGTTTTGCTGTAGATATTGGGAAGGTACAAATTGGTGTGGTAATTTTCTTGTCGTTGCCTGTTATCATTTTGCTGAGTATTGTCGCTGGACCTTGGCATTTTATTGTCATGTTCTTGCCGTTTTTGTCATCGCCCCTTGTGATTGTTGTCATGTGTTTGTCTTTCATTTGTCATGTTTTGTCATTTTTTGTCACTTGTTTGTCATGTTTTGTCATTTCTGTCATTTTCTTGTCCTTGTCTATCATGGAATAAATTTGTTTCGACAGAACATGACACAAACAACGACAAACGAATCACAACAACCTGACACAACAATGACATAATGGAGCTCCCGTGCTCCCGGGGCAGGGGGGAGGCCCCGGGGACGCAATTTCCTGGAGTATTTTTTCGGTTTTTTTTAAAAAATATGTTTTCTCATAATTTAGGTATGTTTGTCGTTTTTGTTTTTGTCGTTTGTTGGTCGTTTTGTTTTGTCATTTTGTTTCATTTTCTTGTCGTTCTCGAACTACCTCGGGACTGACTTTTAGCATTGTTGTCATTCTCGGTGTCATTTTGGAATCTGCTATCATTTCGGAGTCATTTTGGAATCCGGCGTTGTTTTCGGAAATGACAAAAATGACACGAACATGACATCAAAATGACAACCGCAGACGACAAAGGCCAAGAGAATACACACCCCAACGACAAAACAATGACACCAACATGACAACAACATGACAACATAGTTATTTGGCGATTTCCAATATCTGCTGCGCAAATCATCTTGTATGGTTTAGGGTTTGAGGTGTCAGTTATAGGAGAAGAAGCTGAGAAGCAAGAAGCAAGATAGGACACTTCACGATGCGGCATGGTCATAGGGTCAGAAGTGCGGCCATCGAGATCATACAAAACCCCAATCCTTGATATTAGTATACTAGGGTCTGTTTAAAAGGATATATAGGGTTATATAGGGGTTATATAAGGAAAATGGAAAAGAAAATGGAAACTACTATATGGGTTCTGGTCATGTTGTTCGGGCTTTAGGCCGTGAGGCCTTAGGATTCAAAGGTGTAGGGCTCAAAGGCTTAGGCTCAGGGATTGCAACCCTAAGCCCCGTAAGCCTGGATCTCGCAGAACCCTAATCTGCCCAGATGCCCCAGATGCCCAATAAACCCTGAACCTCTTAGTTAAAGCCCAAAACCAAACCAACCGTCAACTCCTCTTGAAACCTAAAACTATTGTCAAAGCCTAAGGCATCAACCCTCAGACCAAATCCTTAAATCCTTGCACACCAGACCCCAGCCCTCTGTAAATCCTAGAGACCTGAGCCTTTAGAGGGGTTACAGTATAGGGGTTGGGATTAGGTTTTAGGGTTAAGGGTTTAGGATTCACGGCTTAGGTTTTCCTAGAACCAGGAGTACCATTCTAATAAGGACAACAGTATATTGGCGCCTATATTGGGGTCTCGCTGTTTATAACAACTGCCAGATCTCAAACTCTCAAATCCGAAGCCCACCTTCCGCAAACCCTAAGCCGCAATTCATCAACCCTTTGAAAAGGTGTTCGAATCCCTAAAGCTCCCTTCAACGGGTCCCTGATGCCCGAAGCACCTCTAGGCCGGCGGATTCGGAGGAGTTGTTGAGCCTCAGCTGCACTGACACTGGCGTTGCAGCGCGGTTTAGGGTTTAGGGTTTAGGGCTTGGGGGTTTGGGGTTACGGTCTAGGAAAACGTTTATAAGTTATATTGGAGTGGTGTTTCTGATCCCAGACACATTATTTAAAGGGTGTCGGTGCGCTATCTGTTGGGGTTTGTCGAGTTATATGAAGGTGTATAGGGTTTAGGATTTAGAGATTATGGCGGGACTTGGTTTAGGGATGAAGGGTTAGGGTTTAGGGTGTAGGTTTGGAAAGTTAGTTTTAGCTTTTTTGGCTTTAGGGGGTCGGAGTTTGAGTTTTCAAGGGTTTTGGGTTTTTGTCTACAAGAATGTTCATTTTTATGTTTAGGTCTTAGAGGGTAAGGGTTCAGGGCATAGGGTTTAGGATTGGGGGCTTAGGGTTTAGGGCCCAATTATAACAACCCCACCCTAGACGGTGTTGTATACAGCATAGCGTTCTGAACTTAAACCCTCAAACCCCAAATACTAAAAGTATGTGGAGTTGTAGGCCTAAACCCATAACAACAGCCCAAAAGGCCATTGCTTTACATACTTTGGGGGCCCAGGCAGGTATAGTCCCTAACATGGCGGGGTCATTGAAGTTTCTAAGGCCTGCGGGTCGCTGTACCTAGATATTAACAGTAGCTTTCCCACGGGTTTAGGGGTTCAGGGGTTTAGGTGTTCTGGGTTTAGGGTCCAAGTAAAGGGACCCCAATATAGACACCAATATATTAAATTCTTTACTATAGGGACCCAGAAAGGCACTCCTAATTTTTTGGGAGCCTTACACCCTAAACCCTATATATCCCTTGAGAGAACCCCATATCCCCCTCAAAGGTAACCCTAATTTCTGGAAAGCCCCAAATGTATGTAGGGATGACACGGGTTTGCAAACCCTAAACCCTAAACCCTGAGCCTAAACCCTAAACCCCAAACCCTAAACCCCTGATTTTGTGGCAAGGCCTAGTTCATGAAGATCTGGGGCCAGATGTAGGGGTTAGGATTTGGGGTAATGCACCTTGAACCCCAAACCCAAATCCCCGCAGCTCAAACTGGCGCGCGAAAACGCTAGATCCAACCCTAGACGCCCAAAGCCTCATTCCAAAATTCGACTCCCACACACAAATTTGGACTGTCTCAAAATCTCCCTGCATAATCCCTAATACCACCCTCCAACATTGCCTTGAAGTCATGGTCTGGTATATCTCTAGGATCCTAAGGCCTTCTATTTTGTTAGCAATCCTGGACCCTGAGCCCTAAACCCTAAGGCACGTGTACAGAACCCTTAACCCCACATGCCCCGCGAACCCTAAATCCTGAACCCTAATGCTGAACCTTTAGACACCGATTCCTTTAAACCTTAAGCCCTGCATTGAACGCCGGACCGCCATGTTGCAAGTGTTTGCCTAAAACCCGAGTTCCTCAAACAGTACTCAGCGGGTCAGGAGGACTTAGTAAGTAGGTTGGAGATGGCTGGGGTTACTATATGGTCTGTAAGTTGACATGCTAACCCTACGGGCCCAAGGACCTGAATAGCGGGGTTTCAGGGCCCAAATACTGCAATACTAATGGTATTTGGGCCCTAAAGCCGTATTATTTGGGTCCTATATACCCCTTTTTCCTCCCCAAATATCCTTAAGTATCCCCCTATAAGCCCCTTTAAAGGGACCCTATTATTTGGGTCCTCGGACCCTTAAGGTAAGTTTCCGCCTGACCCTCCAAGAACGGGCCCAGGAGCTACTTGGAATACTTAGAACAGCGTCTCCCTGGCAAAGCCAAGGACCCGGTTTAGGGTTTAGGGATTTAGGATTAGGGTTTAAGGTTTTTGCCTTTGGGATTTTGGGGCTTCAGGTTTCGGTGTTAAGCACGGCAGGTTTCGGTGTTAAGCACGGCTAAGGTTTAGGGTGGACACCATTTTGTTTTCCGTGCTTTTCGGACTTCAGGCTTCAGAGTCAAAAGCGATTGAGGTTTAGGGGTCTATGTTTTAAGTGCCCTAAACCCTAAACCCTCAACCCCTAAACCCTAAACCCCTAAACCCTAAACCCCTAAACCCTAAAACTCTAAACCCGAAACCCTAAACCCCTACAACCCTAAACCGATTTACCCCCAAATGCAGGTTGTCATACCATGGGTCAATAGGATGATGAGGCCTCTTCGTGTGTAGGATGCCCCAAAAAAGGACGTCATTCTTTACATTCTCCCAGATAGTTAAAACTCCCCCCATAGCTGGGTTTAGGGGTCTAGGGTTTAGGGTCCATAGCTGGGTCCGGGCTACAACTAAGTTAGGATCCTGTAGGCGTTGTCTGACTAGTCCAGCTATAGATCTCCATGATACAGTAGTTCCATGTTCTTTTGAGTTCCTTCCCTCCCTGCTTACCAGAAGTATGCTTTTTGCTGTATGTATTTCCTTAAAGCCGAAACCCTAAACCCTATTCAAAAAGGATCTTCTTCTTCGCATGTTTGATTAGTAGATGTAGGTATTCGGGGCTACATGTAGTGATGTCGGTTTCAATACGTAGTGTTGCAGGCTTGAGACCTAAACACAAACTCCACACGGCCCTAAACTCAGGAATCCGGGATTTAGGGCTTCAGCGTTTAGGACTGGGGGTCTAAGGATCAGGTTTCAGCGTTTATGATATGCTCGTACAGTCTGATGTCAGCCATGCCCTTACTTACAGCATATTTTCCCTTGGATATGTATTCCCAGTGCCCCAAACCCTAAACCCGAAGCCCTGTGAAGAACGGTTTTGGTTGGAGCTAACTGCATCCCTGGGCTCCAGAGCCTTCTCCCCTGAAGCCTAAAGCCTTACCCCTCAGATTACCCTCGCCTGGATCAATTTCAGGGATCCTTTATACTTTTTGGGGTATGGGATTCCTCATATTTATGAAAAAGGATCCTTTTGTCTTCCTAGGGTAATGTGGGCTAAGTCGCCTCTAAACACCTAAACCACTACACCCACCCAAACCCTAACTATTCCAAGGGCTTCAACCTGTCCATAAGCGCGCTCAGGCGCTATCCAGACAGCTCCTGAAGCTTCTTAGGGGTGAGTGGCGAGGGAGTGTAGTCTTCAGGGCTCAGGGCTTAGGGATACATATGGGGTTTATACTGGAATACTTATAAGGATCACTCCTCCTCACTGTAAGCACCAGCAAAACATGTGGAGGTCAAGGGGCAGGCAGGTCCTTGTCTACCCCAAACCGTCCAAAGCCTGTAATAAGTTTTGAAATGTGAGGCTGGAACGCGGGCGAAATAACTATAGTATACTATTCCCCCCAAGATCCGACTCTAATCATGTAACCCCGCCAGAAGCCCTCCCTACCCTAAACTCTAGACTACTCGGCTCTTAACCGAATTTCTTGGGTGAGCATAGACTGCAAGCTCATGTCAGGACATGAAGAAGAAGCGGGAGGAGGCCGCCACTTTTTACATATAGGGGTTATAAACTATATAGGGGTTATATAGGGAATATTGGGGTTAGAGAGCTTATGAAATGTAGGGGCCTAAACAAATTCCATTCTGCCAGAACTATAGAAGGAATCCGTGACCAGAATATTGGTAATTGTGCAGACTTCTGCATGAGAGGGTTTAGGGTTCGGATGCTCAGAAGAGAATGGGGGATGAAACCTAGAAACGTTTATCTAGGCAAACCCTAGAAGCTAAACCCTAAATCCTAAGGATCGCCAACAGGGATCCCTTGCTTCATTCCCTGCTAGGCCTAAACCCTAAACACTGCGCGCTCAACCCCGAATTAAACCTGAAACCCTACACCCTAAATCCCTTGGCAGAAGGTAGTCTTTGCAACGCGAGACCCTAAACCTTCCAAACCAAAGTTCCCCCTGATTATAACAAAGTCAGGTACAAGCGAATCTTTGGGTTTAGGGTGTAGGGTTTAGGGTGCAGAGTCTAAAGCACGGTCAGGTACACTTACAAGAGAATCTGCTGGGTTTCGGGTTGAGGGTTTAGAGTTTCGAACGAGGTCAGATACAAGAGAATCTGCGGATATTAAGAAATTTAGGGGTACCTTTTTGGGATCGCCTGCAATGAGGATTTCCATATTTAGTGGTTTATAAGGGGGACCTCTGTTTTTTTGGTAACTTCCATCTATACAGACTACATCTGTAAGCCAGTCAGCACCCTAAACCCTAAACCATTAAACTTGGACTAGGCAGGGGTAAAGATTCCATCCTATCAGTTCCCCTCCGGGATAGACTTTGGTAAAAGTGCTGGGTTCAGGGTCTATAGGGTCCAGTGTCCTTGGGTGTAGAGTCTTGGAGGATAGGGTTTGGGTTTTAGCTTGAATAAAGTTCACAGGAATTTTCCACATGAATTTTTATTCCGGCCCTACACCCTATGACCTCCAAACTAACCTTAAACCTCTCCGAAAGCTGCAGCCTAAAACCAGTTCACTCTGCTCGGGTTTAGGGTTTAGGGTTTACTAACCTTTGAGTCTTGACTATGTATTCTGAAGCATTTTTTCCTGGGGGCCTTCCAACCAGGTTGACCACAGCATGTAGCAGGCGCGCCCCCCTGCTGAAAAATGGCTATATGATTTTCCCAGGTTCCATTTTGATTTTGAGGGCCAGGCTGATCAAACATTGGCAATGTCGGGCTCGGCCTCTGAGATGGTGTTCAGTAGCTGCCCAGCTTGGAGGGTCATGGGACTGATTATACCCTTACTTATAATTGGGGTAACCCTTATAAGCCCTTTTAGGGAAATTAAAAGTAGGGTTGTAAGTCCAGTTAGAGGTAGTTACTAAGTCCCATGGGCCTCCAAGTAGAGGTTTTGCCCAAAAAGGCTCTCAGCGAGCGTGGCAGAAAGCATCAAGCCACAACACGAAAGGAGCTGCTCCGTCAAGTCCGAGCCCACCTGCCTGGGCTAGCCCCCTATGCTCAGTGGACTATGGTGATCATTCTCGGTTTCTATCTCGGGGTGCTACAATTTGACTTCGAAAACAGGGGTGCAACAGGCCGACACGCTCACACACCCTAAACCTCCTTACAGTACATGCTGTCATGTAATCCCACTTGCCCCTAGCATATACATATGCACGCATACCCCTAATTAATTATCACACCTCAAGCCCTGATGCCCCAAAATCCCAAACCCTGAACCTCAAACCCTAAACCCTGAAGCTCGACAACCCTAATGTCTTGCATGCCTCGCCCCGACATCTAGGGTTTAGGGGTTGGGGCTTAGGGTTTTGGCTATAGAGGTTGTGGTTTAGTTCATAAACGCCTAGAAATACCCCCGAACCCCACCTCTCTTGGTGAGACTGGGAAGAACCCCACACCCTAGATCCCCAGAACCCCAAATCTTAAATCCCTAAACCCCAGAACCCTTGACCTTAAATCCCTAAACCTCAGAACCTTTGACCCTAAATCCCTGAATCCCAGAACCCTAGACCCTCAATCCCAATCCCTAAACCCTGGAAGCTTAGGATATTAAACCCTGAATCCCGAGACCCAACGCTCGAACCCCTAAACCCCAAGCCCTACCTCCTCCCCCTCTTCTTAAGGTTCTTAGTAGGGAACAAGGGAAAATAGTCCCCATTACAAAATACATATTTGCTCATTCCCTACCCTAAGCCTTAAACCCTAAACTTGGGTACTGCCCCCACCCAGTAACAGTCTTATTAGGGGTCCTATTAAGGCGTATATATATAACTATATTTGGAGTATTATCCAACTGTTGCTTAGGGGGGGCAGTACCCAACCTCAAACCATGATGACATTCCCTTGTTCCCTACTAATGACCCTTCTCCCTAAACCCTCGACCCTAAACCCTAGACCATAAATACATTTCCTCATTCCCTACTAAGAGCCGGTAAGTCCCTAAGCTTTATAAAGCCTCAACCATAATTACATTCCCGTATTTCCTACCCTAAACCCTAAACCCTAAGTCCTAAACCCTAAACC
The DNA here is from genome assembly GCA_905231905.1 of Symbiodinium pilosum. NCBI lineage: Eukaryota > Dinophyceae > Suessiales > Symbiodiniaceae > Symbiodinium > Symbiodinium pilosum. Next base: position 8,750 of record CAJNIZ010003595.1, on the reverse strand, counting down.
CAGAGCCCTAAACCCTAAACCCGAAATCCCTAACCCTAAACCCTAAACCCCAAACCCCAAACCCCAAAACCCTAAATCCTAACCCCTAATCCCTAATCCCTAACCTTAAACCCTAAACCCTAAACCCTAAATCCTAAACCTTAAACCCTAAACCCTAAACCCTAAACAAAGTCCTTGGTGAGATCTGGAAAAAGTTTACGGAGCCTGGGGAGCCTGGCGAATCCCTTCGGCCGATCTTTACGAAGCTGCAGGACGACATGAGCTGTAGTCTAAACTCCTTAAAGGGGCGTATATCTGGGATTATATAGGGTTAAGGGTTTAGGGTTTAGGGTTCGCAATTTAGGGTTTAGGTTTTAGGGTTAAGGTTTTAGGGTGAATGATTTAGGGTTTAGGTATTAGGGCTTCGGGTTTGGGCTTAAGGGCTGTTGATACTAGAAATCCTGCATCACCTCGATCAACTAGAATGCCTCCATTTCCAAGATAACAGATACACCCTAAACCCTAAACCCTAAACCCTAAACCCTAAACCCCTAAAACCCGAAACCCAAAACCCAAAACCCCTAA
>CAJNIZ010003594.1:0-12099 GCA_905231905.1 Symbiodinium pilosum | reverse complement strand
CCTTGCTGGAGGATGGTTCCAGAGGATCTCTCCCCCTACCACTATGGGCTATTAGACCTTAAGGGTACCATAATCTACCCTTAATAGGGTCCTAATAGGGAATTTTAGGGTCTAATAGCCCATAGTGGTAATACTGAAACCACCACCTGCTAACATTGAATCTTCCTGGTGTGTCGCAATACCACAATGGGAATGTACAACATTAGTGGTGGAGGGCCATTTCAAGACCAGGGAGGGGATTACTGTCGTTAACCCTAAACCCTAAACATAGAGACTTTGGGCCAGGTCAGTCGCTTCCTACAGAAGCTCATGCTACCGAAGCAGTTTTTGCAGTGGTGCCTACCATGCTTTTTACGTGTGTGAGTGTGTGGGCGCGCGCGACACTGTTCAGTATGGCTCTAGAAGTTCTCCCGCTATCTTGAAGCGTTGACTGTCCTAAACCTGGTGTAAGCAGCAGTGAATGGATGAAAGGGTCTCGATAGTAGTCCTAATTTTATCCCCTATGTTAGGAGGACCCTCCACACTGTCATAGTGGTATAATAGAAATATAGCAGGACCGTACTATAATTATTAGATCCTTTATAGTAACTATTTCAGGGCGGGGGGTCCTCCCAACCCCTATGAATGTTTCTAACAACCTTGTCTTTGACTCCGTACTAACCACCAGTAAGACCATGGTTTATGTGCCCTAGGGTTCAAGGTCATTACTGCCTTTTATACGCCCTCCTTCCTGCAAAAGTTAGGAATTTAATCGGTTCCCAAACATGACAGAGAATGTGGGGAGGTTTTCTGTGGGGTTCTAATTGTTTAGATGCACCGTCGCCCGGCACCCTCCGCGTGCTCTTCCGTCGCGGATGCGCCCTTGTTCGCTCAAAAATCGCGCTCTCGCTCGAGACATCCTCAAAAAATCGACCTTTTTTTTTATCAGAATCGGATCAAAAAAATACAGGACATCGCCTTTAAAGTAGTCTTGCTAGGGGGGGTCGTAAGCAACGGGATGGCACGGCAAATTTTCAAAAATCACGCTCCCGCGCGAGACATCCTCATTTTTGTGCGCTTTTCGGGCTTTATAAACTATCAAAAAATTGCGCTCCCGCGCGAGACTTTTTGATTTTCTTGAGGTTTTGAACATCTTCGTTTTTCTCAAAAATCGCGCTCGCGCTCGAAACATCCACGAAATTTCGTCGATTTATCTTCATCAAAATCGATCAAAACTGCGAGAGGATCGCCTTTAAAGTGCTCTTGGTAGGGGGGTTCCGGTGCGAACTGGTCGCGCTGCTGATTTTCAAAAATCGCGCTCCCGCGCGAGACATCCTCGAAATCTTGCGTTTTTCGGACTTTATACACTATCAAAGATTGTGCTCCCGCGCTAGACAGTTCGATTTTTTGACGTTTTGATGATTTGCGTATCTTCAAAAAATCGCGCTCTCGCTCGAGACATCCTTGAAGTTTTGTCGATTTATCTTCGTCCAAATCGACCTAAATTGCGCTCCCGTGCGGAGGATTCTGAAAATTTTAACGACAATCGTGCTCCCATGCAGAGCATCCTGAAAATTTTGAAGGAAATCGTGCTCCCGTGCGGAGCATCCACAAGATTTTGAAGAAAATCGCGCTCCCGTGCGGAGCATCCTCAAAATTTTGAAGAAAATCGCGCCCCCGTGCGTAGCATCCTGAAAATTTGGATGAAAATTGCGCTCCCGTGCGGAGCATCCTGAACATTTTGAAGAAAATCGTGGTCCCGCGCGGAGTATCCTGAAAATTTGAAATCGCTCTCCCGTGCGGAGCATCCACAAAATTTTGAAGAAAATCGTGCTCCCGTGCGGAGCATCCTGAAAATTTGGATCAAAAGACACATACAGACGCACATACATATATACATACATACATACATACATACATACATACATACATACACATACACCCGCCTATCCATCAATCCATCTATCATTGGGAAGGAACAATATGTGAAATGTACACGTGATCATATACATATGCATATATATATACACCAGCTGCAGCTGATGCCGACTTCGCGCTCGCGCAATGTGCTCGTCGTTTCGTCGCGGAATGCTGTCAAAGGAGTTCGCATTCTTTCATGTTTATACACGTCTTCTTATATCGGCGGGCGACGGTATCCTAATATCATCTCACTTAGATTCGGGTTAAACCACACATGTGGGGTTCTCCGGTCCTTTAATTTGGTGTTAGTGGCTGCGAGATGCCAAGTATCACGTGAATCCTGCTTCCAATGATAGGGCAAAACGAGTCCAGTCACCACAAAATTTAGGCTATGGGTTATATGAGGATAATGGAAAAGAAAATGGGCGCTACTATTTATAGGGTTGTATGGGATTTAGGGTTTGACACCACTAAAGTGCGGTGCAAGCACATGGACGTCTGGATTCATAAAGTTTGCCCGTGCACGCACCCAGTTGATACACTGATGCCGTCAAGTCTCTTGCAATGGCCCTGACAAACCGTTCCAAGCCACAACGCATGCACAGGGTATGAAGCCTTGTGTGTAAGGGTGCTGGCTCCTGATGGGTTTTAATGCAACGTAGGATTTGGAGTGAAAGCTTTATGGCTCCTATCTGGGTTCTCAGCACAGAACCCACTGAGTGTGGCTTGGGCATCTGCATTTCAGTGCTTTGCTCTTTGACATTCCGATTTACTTTGTTCATGATTATGCAAGCCCAGCTCGATCCTGTTTAATAAAGTGTGGGTTTGCAAGAAACCCTAGCCTCCAAGATCAACGATGCCCTACATTCACAACCAGGTTTGAGCCGTATTGAGCAGCTGGACATAGCTGCCGTTCTCTGAGATCTCAGGGTTGCAGGAGCGTCTAGCGTGTTTGGGCAAATTCCATGGAATAAGTTTCTATTGTTGAGACATCGAAGAAGTGGTGGTTTATGGACAGGCTTTTTGGGAGGTTCCATTTTGGCGCATTTTCATGGAGGCTGCCCTTTGAGATCTGCGGGGGCGCCATGATCCGTGTGACAGTGTCGTTTGAAGGATTTGATGCGTTTTCGAATGATGATTTTGAGCACCAGGGCTTAACTCACTTGTGATATCGCATCAGGAGGTGGGGATGATTTGGGTGGAGCTGTCCTGCATCGATTTCGGGCTTAGGGCTTGGGACTCGCCGCATCCCACCCGGAGGTAGACCAGGCATAGCTACCTTGAAACCATTCCTACACTCCTACCCCCGAAGTCTCGCCCAATCCCTACATCCTGACCCAGACCCCTGATTAACAAACCCCCTCCCCTTAATAGGGGTCATAATAGGGATCCTAATATTAGGGCCATTAAAAGGAGGGGGGGTATTAATCATGGTTCTACATTAGCCTGCAAATTAGATGTGTTTCCGTGTGGTGGCCTATCATGGAGCCTAACTGGGTTGCTTTGGATTCACGCAACAAAGGGGTGATCACGCCTCAGCCGAGCAGGTTGGCAATGTCTTTAGAGATACAGTCCCCCTTAAGTAGATAGAAAATAGGGTATATGGGGATCTTATTATAATATACCCAAAGCCATATTCTATCTACTTAAGGGGGGCTATACTATAGTCCCTAATGTTGTAGACTAAGATACTCATACACGCAGACACACGTAAAAACACATATGAGGATATTGTGTTGAGTTTAGATAGAGGTGCTATAGTTCCCAATGTAGGGTAAGAGCCCTTGGTCATTTTCAAAGGATCTAACCCTTCTCAGCTCAATGCAGGTCTTCTATGCTGAGCTGCCTGGCAGATTCCGGAGTGTCGTAGTGTCCACATGAGCAGCAGAGTCATGCTATCAAAAGCCGCGCCTGTGAGAATGCGACCGCTGCATGCGAGGGTGCTCTGGTTGCTTGGAGTCCTTGCATGTCTGCTTACATGCTTTTCAGCTCCAGACATCTTGTCAATACGAGCCTAGTGGCGCACCTCAGGGGACTTGTAGATTTTTTCATGCAGATGGAGATGTGGTTGTGCAGACGCACGGTCCTTGCACTGACAGCTTTGGTTGCTGGCACTGTCATTACTTTGATCTCTCAGTGGAGGCACCTGCCTGTAGCTGCTGTTGGAGACTTCAGAGACCAGTCGCAGCTCTTCCAAGTACATAGCAATCCAAAGACGGCATGGATCGTTTTCTTGCGTATCCCGCGGACTGGAAGCACGTTCCTGTCGGAATCGGTTGCTGTTAGATCGCACGGCTGCGATTGCGGATGGAGGAAATGCCGCTGCCGAACAGGCAGTGTTTCTGCAATGCATGGGGTGCCTTGTTCTCGGATGACATGCGTCCAGGAGTGTCATCGAGAGGGGTGCAGGCGCATGTGGAGAGATGCGCCCCGCGCCGATTGGCTTGAGCTCCAGATGGCTTTCCTGCGAGCTAGAGTTTCGGGCTCAGTTTAGGGTCTTGGGTTTAGGGTCTAGGGCATAGGGTTTGGGCTTTAGGGGTTTTAGCATTAGGCTGGAAATTAGGGAGTTTTGTTAGCTTCAGAATGCTAGCGGAATATGGGGGAGCCAGCTCCACATGCTGTTCCGCAGCAGGCATGCGGACCTTCATGGTAATGTCGACCCCTGATTGATAACCCCACTCCCCTTACTAGGGATTATAATGGGGCTCCCTAATATAAAAGCCCTTAGAAAGAGGGTGTTTATGAATTGAGGGCTGTCAATGATTCGGAAGGTTTTTGTAACAGTCATGCCATGCACGCATTATGATGGAAGAGTGGTTCTCTTGAACAATTTTGTGGTCTTGCCTCAGGCAAATGTATCTCTGGGACACATGTCCACAGTGTTGGGACGAAAATTGGGCACTAAGGTTCCAACTACATCTATCATTATGATGACCGTGCTGCGCCATCCGGTTGGCCGATTCCTGAGTGAATACAGTTGGGTGACAAAAGGAATTCCCAACAGCTGTGCCAGCTCTGGAAAGCGCCAGCGGTATGCCTGGGATTACGTTTTGCCATGTAATATGTCACTGTCAAGCTTCATGCAGCAAGAACCTGGATCAACGTTAGGCATCCTTCTGTAGAAGGGATCCTTTTTCATTCCTAGGGTAATACGGGCTAAGATGATATGGGGTGTTGTCGGGGAGCTTGCCTTAAGTTACTGTAACAAGGGAGCCGTCTCATTTACGGTATACTTACGTGAACTTAATTTAAGGGAAACCTAGTACTTACTATACACCCCTATTATGGTAATTTAATTGAAGTTTCAGAACGGCAACGCTAAGGAAGGTGTCATGACAAGAGTTCAGAATCGACAGACGCGAATGCTTGCTGGATTGGGAGACTTTCAGGCCGGTCGGCTTTAGGCCCTAAGGCCCTAAAAACCCAACCTTAGCCCCTGAACCCTTAGGGTTTAGGGGTTTAGGGTTTAGGGTTTAGGGGTTTAGGGCCTAAACCCTAAACCCTCAAACGCTAAAACCCTCAACCCAGGCCGGTCAGCTTTATGCAGATGAGAACGAGATGCTGGAAAGGGCTACTGAGTTGCTGTTAAGGAACTTACTATAGTGGGGGGGGGTATAATATTGGGGGATTGTCAAAACTATGGTCCCTTTTTGGGTCCCGATTATAATACGGGGCCTAATACGGGGCCTAATTTAGGGAACCCAAAAGGGGACCATACTTTTGACAATCCCCCATATAGGGTTTAGGATTAGGGCTTAGGGCTATCTTATCCTTCTATAATGGAGAATCAAATTGAAATTTTGAATTGTAAGGGAAAATAGAAGAGGTGCTGTGCTGTGGTGCAGGTGAGCGGTGAAAATGCTGCGGTGAGGTGTGGGCGAGCTAGGTATGTGCTGTGGTGTGGCGTTAGGCGGTCTAGTGAGGTATAGATTGTGGCGTGGTGCATGTCAGCGGTGTAGATGTTGTGGTGTATGTGAGCGTTGTAAGTGCTGTGTAGACTGTAAAGTGCTGTATGTGAGCGGTGTAAGTGTTGTGTAGACTGTGGCATGGTGTATGTGAGCGGTGTAGGTGCTATGGTGTGTGCAAGGCAACCGTTTATTGACGAGGAACCCTTCGCGGTGCTTTCGGGAACAAAAAATGTAGGGCAGATGCTTAGTTGCCTAAGGCGATCCATGGCAGCATGTCCTTATTTCTCCAGCTGACTGAGCCGTGGTGGCTAATCAAATGGAAAAGAACATGGAAAATGAAATGGAAAATGAAATTGAAACTGGGGGAATATAGAGGTCGAATGAACTTAATCTAAAATATTACTCTGTTGGGGAAACCCTATTAATGACTATATATATCCATTCTTGTAACTTACTTTAAGTTCCCCAACAGCAACCCAGGCTAAGCAACATTTATTGGAGATGGCTTGGTTTGGCATCCACGAGGACTTAGAAACCAGCATGTGGCTGCTCAAAGAAGTGGCCCCAACACTGGAGCTGTCCCTGGAGATAAAAAAACTCTTCATTCCGCCGCTCAACTGGCAAGCATGTTGAAGATGTAGAGGTCTTAAAGCTGATAGAACAACAAAACTCATTGGACCTGGAGCTGTACACATATGCCTTGCAAGTCTTCAAGCAAAGGATGGCAGAAGCAAAGAGTGGCAAGTTTGGAATCCGACGCAAGAGGTTCATGCAATCTGGTGTCCAAGTTGCCAAATGCGTATCTGGGGTGTGTGGCGAGGCTTCGGCAGCCTATGACTCACATGAAAGAAATGGCACCATGGTGGCGTTTGGTGAAGCATTTGAACCTGAGTTTCTGAAAGCAAGGCCAGAGTGTGTTTTCGAGCAAACGCCGATGCAGCACATGGGCACCTTTTCCTGGTACAACAAATTGTTTGGCTGTGCGTTTTCATATGGCTGGTTTCGCACAAGTGTCTTTGAACTCGAGACTGGTGTTTCCAAAGTTTATTTTTCAACAAGATCTGCGTATTCTTTTGAGAGATTGCTGTCTGGCAGCTACATCGTGGCGTTCGGTGCTGCCCAGACAATGGGCCGCTTGCCAGACATCTCAAGGTACTGCTTTTTACATTCATGCCAAGGTAGCAATTAGCCTTATCAGGGCACAAGCAGACGGCGCTTAGTGGGAGTGTAATCTTTGATCGTGATCATTTGTAGCTTCTCACCAATGTGAAGGCGATAAACTCGTGCAGCACTCTTGCAGGTGCTGGCAGCGTGTTTGTAGAGGGCCTTTCCAGCTTGCGACCTGAGGCATTCAGACCACTGAGAGCTACCTGTCTTACTTGGAGCATCATTTGGCCCTTCCGTCTGTGGCTGTGGCATATGGCGGTGTCGGACCTGGCCTGTTCATCGAACTGTTGCAGAAGTATAAAGATACTCCTTCGGGGCAAGCTGTTTGGATGCTGCTCCGCCATGCACGGTTTGTCATCATACAGGCGATGAGCGGGATGTCGCAAAGCAACTCTGTTTGCCAGGTTCGCTGCAACAGCATGTACTGCAAAAGTGGTTCTGGATTCGAAGCTGTCATGGACTCCATCCCAGCTCTACAAAGGACAACGCCACTTGCAGAAAGCAGCGCTGAGTGGGTTCAAGACCACCGGGCCCTCTTGCAGCTCTCTGCCAACATTCGTGCGCCTACCATTTCTCGAACCGTAGCATTTTTGTACCAGTCCGTAGTTAGCTTTGACCAGAAACGTGACGGGGAGTTCCCTGAGTACGTCAGCGAGGAGATGGTGCAGGAGGTTTTACAAAATCTGAGCTTCCCGCCTGTGGTTCGCAGCGTGTTTGTGGAAGCAGTCACTACAGGAAATGACCTTTACAGGTACCGTGCTCTGACGCCGGACCAATGTGTGCAAGAGAGTTGCCAATCCCGCGGAAGCAGATATTGCGCCATGGAATACTTGCGCGAGGACTGCTCTTGTGGATCCCTGTGGATCAACTATTACCCAAGCTCCTTGTTGCAGTGGCTGACTGGAGACTTGCTGGCCAGAAGATTTCTGGAAGAAGCGCCATTACTGCATGAGCAGCGAGTCCTTGAACAAGCGCCGACGGCAGCACCCACCAGCATGAAATTCTTCATGCTGTTGACCGAAGGAGATGCCTCATTGTGTTCTAGGACACCTCTCGCGTCACTGGAAACTGCATGCAAGAATCATCCAGACGCGCAATTTTTCCTTTACAAGCTAATCGGTGCTTCTGTCAGCATCGGGTCCAAGCTAGTCGAGGCTTTGGCACAGCATAAGTGTAGCTTGGAGCAGCTGGAATTTAATCCAGCAACTTTTTTCGTGGCACGCCGCTTGAAGCATGGATCTCAGCAAACTTGGATTGGGTCTCCTCAGGGCGCTTCTGGTATTCTCACGCGAAAGATTTGTTCCGATTGGCCGTGCTGTGGAGGTTTGGAGGATGGTACTTGGACCATGATGTTTTGGTGTTGCGCCCGCTGGTGCACTTAAGAAACTGTGTTGCCTGGCAAGGTGTGCAAGGTAGCTCACTGGTGAGCAATGCGATCAGTCATTTCTCCAAAGCACATGTCTTCTTGCAGCATGTCATGGAGCACATTCGTGCGAACTACAACTCAAGTGACTTGAACTCGGCTGGGTCTGGTGCCGTGACCCGGAGCTTGCGGACATGGTCGAAGAAGAACTGCTCTGAAGATGAGTGCGTGACTGTCTTCAGCAATGCGGCTTTCTCTCCTCTGAATTGGACTTTCGCTGGAGCTCTTTTCAGGCAGAGCTCTTCTGCCAAGGACCTCCCTACTGTGCAACCATGACTGCGGTTTTTTAACTCTGAAAGGCGCAGGGTAAGGGTCCTTGATACATGTCGCTGCTGCATCAAATTATGGAGTTTGCGTAGCAAAGAGGGACCTAGCTGTTGAGTAGACAGGCCATTTGCTTTTCCAGTTCACATAGTATATCATAGCATATGATGATAGTATATTATGGTATATTACGCCCCCAACCCCCCACAGAGAGCTTCAGAGAGCTTCTGGCCGTGGGATTTACATGTTGTCAATCCCACGCGGACATGGGCATGCGCTAATCACGAAAGCTTGAAGGGGTCCGGAGGCACGTGCAAGCTGTAGGCGTCATTAGGTATGTACTAGCTCACGTCAAAGCTAGTTATAACATGAGGGACTGGAACTCCGCCCACTTAAATCTGCACGGATCGATGATGAAGTTGCATGAGTGTATAGAGATGAATCTTCGCTTGAGGCTTTTTCTGTCACTTTCAGAGGACGAAGAGACGCTTCTGAACGATGCCTTCACGCTACACTTTTGGAACCATGGATCGCGGCATCTGCCCATCGCCCCGGGCTCTCTTTTTGCGCGGATGTATTCAAGAAACTGCATTCGCTGCACCTTGTTGCAGCCAGACTTGCAGACGAGAAACGCAGCCTGGCGAGTCAACGTACTAACTAGACTATACATTCGGCGATGGCTGTGTCGTTCCAGGGACCCTTTTTTAACTAGTTGAGGAGTGTGACATGGCGTTAGGATTGTTGTGAGGCGACCCAGTGGCCGTGACCATTCGCAGGTTCTTGATTCTACCGTGCTGTTCTTCAGTGTCATTGCTGCTGGCAGTTAGATGCTTGAGTGTGACTGAGCCTTAGTGACAGGCAGGTGTGCGGCCAGCACAAATTGTGTTTTCTTTCAGATTCCCTCTGCCTCCAACATGTTTCTGCAGATGTATACATATGTATACATATGTTGATGTTTTATGTGATTGTCCTGAGCGCCTTTCTCCTTTCTGACCTTCTCTCTCCTGCTCTTTCTCTCCCCTATCCTTTTCTACCACGGTCCCCTCCCTCCATCCCTATCAACCTCCCTATCTACCTCCCTTCCTTCCTCCCCTCTTCCCTCCTCTCCTCTTGATTTTCGTTCCCAAGGCATCAGCAGCTGAATGTGAACACGAAGGCGTTGGCTGCTCCAAGAAAGCATGCATTTTGTAACTTTTGTAACACGCTTGGAGTAAAAAAGCAACTTCTGTCAACATCTTGACGACAAGAGGCTTGGCAGGTAGCTGCATGTCCAGGGACCTGTGGCCCGAAGTGTTGATGCAATCTACAAGTGGAAGTATTGGGGTTCTATTGGGATGATGGAAAAGAAAATGGAAACTATTGTTTTGTGTTTAGGCTTTAGGCTTTAGCGGTGTTTTGCAAGTCTCGCGTGGCAATCAGGCGTTTGTTGCATTCACACCTCGTTCGTCGGCAGATATCGGGAGCAAAATCGGGAGAACATGGGAGAACAGAAGCTGCACTCAATGTTGTGACACTCCGCGGCACACAACCACAAAGTGGAGTAAATCGAATCACGCCGATATGTTTCGTGTGGAACATGCCCCGCCGCCCCTTTCGATCTATACCCGTTCCATGCCATATGGAACAACCACCAGGGCTTCGATCCATACCACTGATCCATAGCTTCTCGATCCAGACCCCGCTGGCCCGTTGACATGCACTTGTGTTGCAAGGGTTTAGGACGGGACAACGTCTTTCCACACCCCATTCCATACCTGTTCCACGCCATTATGCTGCCTTTCTTGAGCCATAAAACCAACCATACATAGACCGGCGGCTTGCAAGGATGGTGCGCCAGTACTGTCAGGAAGGCCAAGCAAGGTGAGCATGAATAATTCCCGATCCATACCTCATAAATTTGGCCCGGAAATTATGCGAGCTGTAGTCTAAGCTCCTTAAAGGGTGGTTATGTAGGGGATTATAGGGGGGTATTGTAAGGGTTATTAAGTGGGATGCTGGCAGTTCAGACTATAGCTCATGTTGTTGTGCAAGATGTTGTTTGTGGACATAATGGTGGTACTAGAGCGACTTGATCCCTTAAGCCAACTTGACTTGCGTTGAATTCTTCTGCGTATTCACCGAAATTGCGGAACATTTTGGCAGCCTCACAGGCTGCCTCTTCATCTGTTTCCGCCTCGTTCTTTGTTGCTCTTCCCCTATCTCTTCCTGGCTCTCCCCATCTCTCCCTCTCTCCACCTCCTCTCTCTCTCTCTCTCTATCTCGCTCCGGCTCTCTCTCTCTCTCTCCGTCTCTCTCTCTCTCTCTCTGTTTCTCCCTTTCTCTTGTGATTTTCTTCTGGTCTCCACTGCATGCATCGAACCTTGTCTCCCTTCTTGTGCCATTGAATGGACGTTTGGCTACGGTTCTTCATCTGGGGCAGAGTCCCATCTTGGGCAACAATAGTTGTACCTCAATTTCTCCCCACTTGTGTATTCTAGAGGGACGGAAACGAGTCCAGCAAGTTATGTCCATCTGAGCCATGGTCTGAACTCCTAGTATCCCCCTCAATAACCCCGAGAGTAGTTCCCTATAATTCCCAATATAATCTCCTACGTAACACCCTTTCTGGAGTTTAAACCCTAAAACCTAAACCCCAAATAATCCCCTGTATAGACGATGTCCATCTGTCCAGGCAACATCGCATCTTGGCTGAAGTGGCTCTTTGGTTTCTCGTCAAGCGTATGGTCCACAACTGGCACGGCCAGCAAAACCCTGTGACTTTTGCACACGGAATATCCCCCCTCCATAATCCTTATATCTCTATATCATCCTCATATAATCCTTATATACTCCTTATATAATCCCTAAATAATCCGTACACAACCCCTGCATAATCCCTAGATAACCCCTTTACAACCCCTATATCCTTATATAATGCCGGAGCTAGGTGGGCCCAATGCTGGCCGGCCTTGTGACAAAAGCCCCGTGCAAAAAAACAGGTGAGCCATAGTCTAAACTCCTTAAAAGGGGGGTTATAGAAGGGAACAGAAATAGGGGATCATTCTGGGGCTTATTAAGGGGCATACTAGGAGGTCAGGCTCTAAACCCTAAGCCTTCATCCCTAAACCCTAAACCCTAAAGGTCATTAATAGGGGTATTAACAGGCACACTAGGAGTTTCGACTATAGCTCAGGCGAAGTCAGGCGTGCGCGTTGCATACCTTAACCACTATGGGCTATTAGACCCTAAGGGTACCTTAATCTACCCTTAATAGGGTCCTAATAGGAAGCAGGTTGATAAAAAACCTGGGTGTTTGAGGGCTTTGTCAGGATTTGGAGAGTTCGGAAGTCATCTGCGGAATGCTCCAGGCAGCCATTTTGGATAGCTGTCAACAAGTGCTGGGCTTGTGTACTTTTAGGTATGGGGAATATTCAAACCATAATGTCGTGCGTGTTTGGA